>BMAO01011913.1:0-49545 GCA_019973975.1 Trichonephila clavata
GGGAGCGATGCACGTAAAATCTGTCGAGAGCTCAAACGTCCTCTCGTTGGTGTGGTGTGGTAGTTAGGAGAGGGGGTGCCAGCTCAGGTGTCGTCCGCGTCACATGACCATGGTTCAAAATTACGTGGACCGTCCCCAAAAGGCCTCGTGTAGCTGAACAGTGGGACGTTAATATTCACTCAATCTTCACAAATTTAGCACTTCCAATATTATTTTCCGAAATTACTTTGATTTCTTTGGTTCTTTCCTCTCCGCTTAGCCCGGCATTGCACGGGCTTTTATCGAGTGAATAACTTCATTCATCATGGAAATTTCGTGTTTCCCTCAGGCCGATAGCACTTGTGTGTGTGTGTGCGTGCGATGTGAGTGATTTCTTTAACAATGTCATAAAAACTCCCCTTTTCGAAATGTGTTCTTGCGTTGGTGTGGTGTGGTAATTATTAAAGACGGGTGAAAGCTCATGTGTCGTCCTCATCACTTGAGCATGGTTGAAAATTTCAAGGTCTGTCACCCAATACCCTCGAATAGGCAAACAGTGCGAATTTAAAAATCACCCACTCACTTTTCAATTCTTTCGTGTTACCGAGTGAATAAATTCATCCCCATGGAAATTTCGTGTTTCCTTCAGGCCGATAGCACTTGTGTGTGTGCGCGCGATCTGAGTGATTTCTTTAACTATGTCATAAAAACTCCCTTTTTCGAAATTTGTTCTTGCGTGGGTGTGGTGTGGTAATTATTAAAGATGGGTGAAAGCTCAGGTGTCGTCCTCGTCACTTGAGAATAGTTGAAAATTTCGAGGTCCGTCACCAAAATTCTCGAATAGGCAAACAGGGTGAAATGTAGCCTTTTTAAATATAGTTGTATGTTGAAAAAAGACAAAAAAGTAGAAATTTTTCAAATTTCAAAATTTCACTACTATTTTAAATATTGAAGTAAAATTGTGAGGATTTTTTTGAAATATTCGACACACGGGAAAAATGTGTCATGCAATTATCTTTATAAAAGAAGAAATTATTATATGATTGTTTTAAGTATTTTGAGCGTTTTATTAAAATTTGTTTCGAATGCATAACATACTGCCATGGAAATTCACCTTCCATTATCAAAGTTCCTGGTATATGTGTGATTCCTTTATATTAACGTCACTACAATTCCCTTTTTAAAAAAAAAATATATATATATCTTCTAGATCTTATTAATGTCAGACAGGTTTCAGTTCTCTTTCTACAGCACGGTGTTACAGTGGCTTTTTTGAGTGTAGAACTATTTTTCCCCTGACTCTCCCCTCAGATATAAGATTTATCTTCAAGTTTCTATTCATGACATATCAAAAACAATATTGCTTTAGTAAAAAAATCATAAATTTAAACAATAAAAAGAAAACTATTTTGATGCTTGAGTAAAAAAAAGTCATCATTTTTTAATAATAGATAATTTCTAGGAATCTAAAATAATTAAATAATTTTCAGGTTTTCATTAATCAATCAATCGCTACTTACAGTTAGCTTAAAAAGGTCTCTCTAGAACGTATTTTCATCCAAAATAATAGGCGATATACTTTTTATTAACAAATAATTAATTTAATAAGGAAATAATAGAAACATTCCTTTTATTTTAAAAAATACATTAATTTAATTCCATTATCTATAAATAATAATAAAAAAATTAAATATTGCTTTAGTTTCGTAAAATATCTATTATTTTAAATCCATTTTCTAAAAAAATTAAATACAAAAATTCTCAGCGTTAATTATCGAAAGGACTATTCATTTTTTCATTTCGTTGTTTTTGAAAGTTAGATTAAAAATATATAAGAATGAAAAAGCCTGGAAATTTATTTACATTCACTGCACAAAATCATTCAAAAAGAAAATAATACTGTGTGTGAGACTAATATATGTTTCAGAATTATATTTTTTTTACAGTATTTTTTATTCCACTCATTCACTTTTGCCAAGAACAGCAAGTTTGACCTTGGCCACTGAGCGTTAAACAGAGGGAGAAAAAAAAATAATGATTCTAGCGCATGCGCAAAGCCTTTAGAATGTCTTTAAAGCTTTCATTATTTTTGAAAGCTCAATTTTTAATTGAAAATTTCAAGTTTTCAAAATTGATTGGAAACAACAATAACTTTTAAAGAAAAAAAGTTACAAAAATAATGATTGTATTATTTCTCGCAAAAACTTTATTTTATGAAAATCACAAAAAGAAATCTTTAAAATCCGTAATTTTTAAGCGAAATCGACACACGGGAAGAGAAAAAATCATAAAATATGCAAAACAGCCCTGTTTTGTAAAAAAAAAAGAAGTTTTTTTCTATAAAATTCTTTAAAGAAAAATAGTTTTTTCCCGGAAACGAAACTGTAGCCTTTTTAAAAATAGTTGTGTGCTGAAAAAAAGACAGGAAGTATAAATTTTTCAAATTACAAAATTTCACTACTTTTTTAATTTTTGAAGTAAAATTGTGAGAATTTTTTGAAATATTCGACACGGGGAAAAAGGTTTCATGCAATTACCTTTATAAAAGAAGAAATTATTAAATGATTGATTTAAGTATTTTGAGTGTTTTATTAAAATTTGTTCCAAAAAGTTTTTGGCTTTTTTTTTAAAATCACTGATTCTAAAAGTTTTAAATTGAAAATTTCGAAGTCCGTCGCCAAAAAACTCTGGAGTAGGTGAACAGTGCGACTTTTTAAAAATCCCTCACATTTCAATTCTTTCGTTGCAATTTTTTAGGCCCCGGAAACGAAATGTAGCTTTTTTAAAAATAGTTGTATGTTGAAAAAAAACAGAGAAGTAGAAATTTTTAAAATTACAAAATTTCACTACTATTTTAAATCTTGAAGTAAAATTGTGAGGATTTTTTGAAATGTTCGACACACGGAAAAATGGTTGCATGCAATTACCTTTACGAATGAAGAATTTATTAAATGATTGATTTAAGTATTTTGAGTGTTTTATTAAAATTCGTTCAAATAAGTTTTCGGCTTTTTATTTTTTAAATCACTGATTCAGAAAGTTTTAAAAATCATTTTTATATAAGCGCAACGATATTGATTCATATGAGAAAAAATCATAAAATATGCAAAACAGCATTGTTTTGTAAACAAAAAAAGTTGTTTTTTTTCTATAAAATTCTTTAAAGAAAGATAGTTTATTCCCGGAAACGAAACTGTAGCATTTTTAAAAATAGTTGTATGCTGAAAAAAGAACAGAAAGTATAAATTTTTCAAATTACAAAATTTCACTACTATTTTAATTTTTGAAGTAAAATTGTGAGAATTTTTTGAAATATTCGACACGGGGAAAAAAGTTTCATGCAATTACGCATTATTTTAAAGTAAACTATAAGTTTTATGAAAGAGAACAAAAATTTCGATACTGATAAATATTTTAAATGAATCTCAGAAATGCATTGAATGCATTTTAATTTTAAAAAATATATTAATTTAAATCCATTATCAATAAATACTAATAAAAAAATTCTACAGATAGCCCTTGAAACGTTTGGATGTTTGATTAAACATATATAAGTGTTAAAAATCCACTTTTGGGGGAAAACCTAGTTATATGCTAACAATCACTGAAAAAAACATTCAAAAAGAAAAAAATACTATTTGTTAAAAGCATTTAATATTTTTAATTTTAATTTTATAGTTTTTCATTCCACTCTGTGTTAAAATTATTTAAACACGTATCTGCGAAAAAAACTATACTATACAAAACTAACTTATTAATTATTTTTAATAAAATTGATTAAAAATGCTCATTTAGCAATTAATTGTGACATACCATTTGCTTACATAATGGCAGCACTGAAAATGAAGTAAATTTCAGATCAGTGGGGATGCAGCAAGTGAATTCAATCATTGAAGAAGAGAGAATTAATTTACGGGTGGGAAAAATAAGCAGAAATGAACAAAATCGAATTGTTGAAAAAGATAGAAATTACTTTGAATGATTAAAAATAAAAAAAAAAACCTTTCTAAAGGCAAAAAAAAAAAAAAAAAAAAAATGAAAAGTACATTAAAATAACAGAGGATCATGTTAAAATAAGTATTTATCAGTAAAATTAATTTACGTGGAAAAAATTAGCAGAAATGAAAAAAGAGATCATCCACGATTCGAACTCGCAAAGACACGATCTGTTTTACGGTGTAAATGAGAGAAGCGCTACCGACTGTGCTACTGGTACCCGTAGCAAGAAATGAAAATAGGCAATATTAATGAATGGGAGGAAGAAAAAGTAATTTTTTCACTCGCAAATTTTTTTTTTTTTTACTCGCCAAAGTTACTGATTTCCCTTTAAAATCCGTAATTTTGAAGCAATTTTTTCAATCTTCGTATATGTTACGGATAATATTACTGTACACACGGAAAAAAGGTTTTGTGAGATTATCTTCATAAATGACGAAGTTATTCAATGTGAAGTAAAAATTAAGACTACTTTTTAAAAATTCTTTAAAAAAAAAAGTTTGGGGAATTTTATTTTTTAAATGAATGGATTTAAAAGAAAAAGGCTTGAAGTTAATTAGTGTAGAATATCGATTTAATAACACGAAAAGTAATTCATACCCAACGATTTAGAAATAATTTTCATAAAAACGCATCAGTTTTAACACTATTTTAAAAAATTCGAAAAAAATCGAAAATATCGTTATTTTACAAAAAAAATTATACCGTGTCGTGGCGAAATAAATGATCTTTCCGATTCTGTAATTATTTTTTGTCTAATTTCGACACCGAAAATTAGATGACAATTTTAATATGGTGGAAAACGTAAGATTACCGCTCGGCCGAAACGGAAGGGAAGTTCCGCCAAGTAAACAACCGGCAAGAGTAAAACAATTAGGCGTTTTAAGGTTTTTAATTAATATCTTTTTAACTAATTACAATATTGGAATATAAATGGGCAATACGGCTTCCCCGGAAAATTCCCGATCTTTTGGTACCTTCCGCGACTTTCTGCGTGGTGCGGTTCGTGAGAAGATAGACGCACATACATAGATAGATACGTTTGTTTACCTTCGAATTTTAATAGTGTAAGATACTAAAATGTTTTTATCAGACAGTATTATTTTATTTTTGAATGTTTTTTTTAAGTTAATGTAAACATATAACTAGGCTTTCCCCCTCAAAGTGTTTTTTTTACACTTACATATGTTTAATCAAACACGCATTCAAACGTTTAGAAAGAAAAATCGTTTCAAGATCTATCTATAGAATTTTTTTATTATTTATACATAATGGAATTAAATTAATATATTTTTTAAAACCAAAGGAGTGTTTATTATTTCTTTGCTAAATTCTTTGTTTTTTAAAAATATATCAAAGTATATTATTTTGGATAAAAATACGTTTTAGAGAGAGAGAGAGAGAGAGAGAGACATTTTTAAGCTAACTGTAAGTAAAGATTAATTAACGAAAATCTGAAATTTATTTTATTATTTTAGATTCTTTGAAACTATCTATTATTAAAAAATGATAAAAGTGTGTGTTTGTTTTACTCTCGGCCTCAGAATTTTTTTTTTATATTATATATATATACATAAAGCAATATTGTTTTTTTATAAGTCATTGATTGAAATGGGAAGATAAATCTTATATCTGGGGGGGGGGGGAATAGTTCTACACTCAAAAAAGCCACTGTAATGCCGGGCTATAGAGAGAGAAAAGCAACCTATCCGATATCGGTAAGATGAAGAAATTTCGAAAAACGGAAATGTAATGACGTTCATATAGAAACCACACACACAACCAGGAAGCTCTGATTCCCATAAGGGAAGGGGAATTTCCATGGCAATATGTTATGCAATCGAATATGTCCGTGCAACGACGGGTTAAATGGAGGGGAAAGAAACCTGTCTCACAGTGAAAAGTGAACAAATTTCGAAAAAGGGAATTTTAATGACATAGTTATAGAAACAACTCACATTGCGCATGTACACATACACATAGAAGTGCTATCGGCCTGAGGGAAACAATGAAATTAACATGGGGATTAAGTTATTCAATTGGTAAAAATCCGTGCAAAGCAGGGCTAAGTGGAGGGGAGAGTAAGAAAATATATAGAATATTGGAAGTGCTGATTTTGTGAAGGGAAGGGCAAATATTAAACGAGAAATCACATGCAACGCCGGGCCATTCACTCACATCGTACGCGTACACACCCTCACAAAAGTGCTGGCGTCATGAAGGAAGAAGGAAATTAATATGGGGATTAAGTAATACACTCGGTAAAAGCCAGTGCAACGCCAGGTCATGCAGCTAGTCAAGATAATAAAATACATACAATGAGGAATTTGACTCAAATTACAATAAAACCATTTATTTATTTCTACTGCGCATAGTACTGTTATTTCGTCAAAGACTCTGCATATGCCAAGTTTGAGTGTTTTAGTAACGCATGTGCAAGAGTTTTACGTATATACTTATTTTTTGTCTAAGAGTTGCAAAAGAATTTCTAACAATTTCTGCAACTGCAATACAACATCTTTAACGCTTTTCTACAAATTATTTATGAGAGATGACACACACACATTTTCATCTTTAACAACCATAAAATCAAAGTATCGATCAAATCTAGAGTATTATCTCCAGCGGTGTCGACTATCATTCCAAGATTTGCTGTCGTTGTCGTGTGCTTTACCCTGGGATTTCATATGAAAGACGAGAGATGGAAGAACAGAGACATACAATACAAACAGAAGAATATAAACTTTTTATACAAACGATGATCCCAGCATAGAACAGAAGGGGTGCGTTGCTTTCCATTGAAGATGGGAATCCATTTCAGGCAAAAGTCCGACTTCTTTTCCCGAAGATACACCCGTGCCTTATTTGGGATTTGTGAACCCGAGCCCACTCGGTAACAAGCCGAGGGTCATGTCAACCATACTGGCTGGGCGGCATTCCAAGATTTAATAACACCATTAAAAATTAATCACATAAGCCCATCCTTCCTATTGATCTCTTAAATCCTGCATATGCTAATGTTTGTAAAAGGTGATGATCTCAAAGAAGTAAACTCAAAATTATTACACTCAATAAGCAGACTATAATTTATGAATAGTTCACCAAGTAATTACATTATGTAATTTTTTATACTTAATTAAAATTCCTATAGCTTTATATATAAAGTAAAAAAATTATGGATGTTAAGAACTGCTAAACAATAATATCCAACACATAAAACACATATAGAAGAACCTAAGCATATATTAACTTTACAAAATAATAATGGTGTCATCACTCAAAAAAGTTTAAGAACCCCCTGTGTTAGCATATTTGACTGATATATTTAAATGTTTTAATTTAATATATCAGTCAAACCTCTTTAAAGCCTTTGAGTAAATATTACTAAATTGAACATCAAAATGATTGCTTAAATCGATGCTTTAATTTTAAAAGTTTTCATTTATGGGAATCTTATGTCAAAAATAATAATTCACAATATTTTAAAATGTTAAGTGATTTTCCAACCAAAAATGGAAAAAATTTGAAGATGCAAAAGACATAATTCAGGAGCATATTTTTACAATTAAATACAAGATCAGGAATTACTTTCTTCAACAAGAAGTGTCCCATGACTGGATTAAAAAAATAGATTTCAATAAAAATCAAGATTTATTACTCATTGAACAAGAACTGACTGAACTATCAACTCAACAGAATACAAGTTAAAATGCAGATATGAACAAGATCTTGAATAGACATGGAATTTTTCATACATACATAAAAATTTTAAAAATAATCAGAACAATGTATTTAAGTGAAAAATATTTCTCCACATATGTGGAAACAAAAACAAAATGCAAAAACAAGTTAAAATATGAAATGAAATCAAATTTTATTGAAATTATTTGCAGTTGCAACAGTTTGTGCAAAAAAAGCACATCTTAGTTACTAAATTGCTCTTGGTTGCTTACTAGTTGTCTCTTCTGGTTGCATAAGTGACATCTGTGATAGAAATAATGATTAATGAGTAAATTGCATTAACATTATAAACATTGTTTTAACAACGAATACAATAATTTTTACAACACATGAAGTACCTATTACTTCATCAACTTTATTATTGTAAGATAAATTCTTCCGAGAGAAAAAAAAATGTGCGTATGTTTGTGGAAAAGGGTTCCCTGAAAACACCTTATGATTCTAGGGTTCCAAAAGTTGAAAAGTTTGAAAATCACTGGTCAACAGGATCACCCACCGAATAAAACTATTTTATAAAACACTAAATCTATTTCAGAGGTTAAAGAGCGACTTCGTTCATATAAAATATAGTAAATGATCGAAAAAAACCCTTTTCCAAGCACAAATCTTCATGTTTCTTCTGAAATTAGATGAGTACAAAAATCGGAACATAAAACAAAACTTTACTAAATCTGAATCCCAAAATATTGCACAAAAGAAAATTGACTTAATTGTAACATGACAGAACACAAATTTCTCGGTTTTATCCTGAAAAACATCCATGCTTAAAGTGTAGAATTTGTGAAAATTTTGGTTATAAAATTCTGCAAAGTGTACTAACAAATTTATTGCAAATCGAAACTATAATGTTATGTCTCCTGTAAATTATTCTCCTCCTGTAAATTATTCTCCTCCTGCATAAAAATGGTTACTATTAATGATAATTCATTAGCTGCATTGGTTGATCCCGGTGGTTATAAAGTAATTCTTAAGAAAAATACATGCAACAAAACTAATTCAACGCCTTTAATTTCAATGGATCCTTTTCAGCATTTGGTAATGAGAACATTATACGAATAACTGATATTCAGAAATTTATCACTAATTTTTGAGTCATTAATAACGAAACCATGATGTCAGAAGCTATTAGAGACATGGATATAAATAAAAAGCAAAGTAGATGGTGTCACCTTCAGAAAACTTTCATATAGTAAAATAGACAAAATGCCGAATGATTTTCACAATTTCTAAAATCTCAATAAATGATAAACTAAAACTCCAGGGAAAAAAGCCCCAAAACACTCTTCAAAGTTTGTTATCAAGCTTTAAACCAATTAAGACTAAAACCACTGGTATCCAGATGTCTATTCAATTAAGAAATGTCACATCAATAACACATAGATGACGATTACATTTTGTTGAAAGAAAAATACTAGATGACAAAGTAAGGAAATGGTTGGGTGATGATATTGTTAAGCTCTGCTCTTTTGGTTTTTCCAGCTTTGTACTGATAAAGGAATTAGATGCAATTTAAAGAGTTAGCACTGATTATAGACAACTTGATAAAAATGTAGCAAAAGATTACTATCCTTTGCCCTCAATAACTTTATATCCTTACCTCTTGCTTGATAACACCTTGAAGACTCAAATACCTTCAGCCCAAAAGATTTATGCAATGTTTTTTTTCCCTCATTCACAAATTAGAGTTTAATAGCTGTGGATATACAACACTTGTAATGCATTATGTTGAAATACCAATTTCTATGTGCACCTTTCAGTCTTTGCACATCACCAGCAGTTTTCCATGTTACATTAACACGATATTTAAAGATTTTATTATCAAAAGTATAAGTTTAATTTACACGAATAATGTCATTATAAAATCAAAAAATACAGATAAGAGGGTCTCAAAAGGCTTGTATCGGTCTTTCCCACTTGCTTCCTCTTATGGTGTCACAAATTCAACAAATATTCATATCATAACCACAACATGTTATTTAATATATATATTTAAACTAGAATAAATTCAAAGCTCTAAGGAAGTTTATAATAACAAATGAAACAACTCAATTAGTAATGAAGCAATTTTGCAGTGAAAAAGATTTATGGTTTTATGTGAATGGCAAGAGAGCGAAATAAAAAAAAAGATTTTGAATGTTGAGTTTTGCATGGTTATTTTAAATAATATGTTCTACTATAAATTGGATGAAATACATGGCTTAGACAATGCAAATTTTTACAGTAAAGTAGAATTTTTTGACCATATTATTAAAAATGGGGAATTTCATCAGTCACTGCCAAAATACAAATTTACTGTTAACATTCCTGAACTGAAATCCAAAAAAATTTGCAATATTTTATTTTGGTCTTGCTCAATATTTTAAAAAAATTATCTTAAATTTCTATAATAGGACATTGCATTTCACAGAAAAATGGTGATTTAAAATTCACTGCTAGTGAAAAAAAAATTCTATTGTCTAAAACATATATAGCTTATCTCCCCTCCACCTTCAGTTCTTATCATTTATAATCAGAACGCTGATATCGGAGTGAGTGGGTGAATATGAAAATTGCACTATTCAGTTGCACAAGGACTTTTGACAACTTGAACCAAGGTCAAGTAACGAGGACAACATCAGAGCTATCACCCCCTCTCCTAACTTCCACACCACACCAACGGGAGGACATTAGAGCCTCAATATATTTAACATGCCTTGACATAGCAACATATATACTTTAGCAGTACTAGGCTCTAACTCCTGACAAATGAGCCATGAGTCCGTAATCTTGACCACTAGGCTATAGCGGCCCTAATATGATGTCAGCATTCATTGTGATGCTAGTATTCATGGCTATGGGTGTAATTTACTTCAAAAATTGATGATACCTAACCCTTTTAACCCAATATATTTTATGAGCAACACAATATCAGACACCAAAAAGTAATATAACAGCAATGAACTTGTGTTTAGCTGTTGTCCAAGCATTTAAAAAGTAACTGATTGCAATGCATTCGTAATACTATAGGACAGGTGTCGGGACACCTCATAGCTATGGAGTGACATACCAATATAATTCAGGGTGCCATATAATAGAAAATATTTGAAACAATTTGATTCCTGCATCAATGTTTGCAGAGTTAAGGCATTGAGGTCAAAGATACAGATTTAGAGTTTAGTTATGTATTAACTATGCACTGTGTAAAGATATTTATTAATGTAAAATAAGCAACATAAATATAACTATTCATTAAACAAAAAAGTTAAAATTTTACAAATAGTATCCACTATGTATCTTTTAAGAATATTTAATAAAATAAGAAATAAAGAACACATAAAATATAAGTATTCCTACAATTCAGTTAAATAAAAAAATAAATTTTAATGCAAACCTTATCCCTGCAAAGCTCTACTTAATATCAATAATTTGTGACTTTCAATTTAACATGATTCTGAATGTTCAGCTGTTAAACATTTTCTTTGTGGACTCAAAATATTGTTATGTCGATCGGGTTCGAGGATTCTATGCAAATCAGTCGCAAACAACAAGACAGTTTTTTAAAAGCGAAGAGAATTTATTGTCGAAAATCAGTCCTTCAAATACATGATTAAACACAAAATTCGCAGAATAAATATCAGAAGGATTTCACACCTTCAACAGCACTGAGACACAATTATCAGTATCCAAAAGTATTCACACCTTCAACAGTGCTCAGACACAACTATCATTGTCTAAAATACAAGTATATTAAAAACTATTTACAAGCACTCACTCATCCTAACAACCAAAGTAATTATTAATCACTGGTTGACTCTTCAATGATCAAGACAATATTACTAATTGCTAGTCAAAACAATACTGATACAGTTTCGGCAAGCGACTCACTATTTATAGGCCTCCGGAATCTTTCAAGAAAAACATGCTTGCATCATAGATCATGATATTAGTAGATTTCTCCACTAATTTCCAGAAGAATCCATAGGGTCATGAAACTCACCAACATGGTCACCAAATGGCCAACTTGGCTATATCACCAAGATTTTGCCAAACTTCCATTGAATCGCCATTATAACGCAAGGAAGAACATTGCTTGCGATTATAATTTTAGTAAAAAATAAATACAACAGAGTAATATAAACATTTTACACATCGATACAAATTATTTACATTATTTTAAAAATCAATTACACAAAAGTCATAACAATATATTTCACATGAGAAAAAATTTGTTCACATATATGTAGAGCCAAAAGCAGAACACAGTTTTCTTCAAACAATTAAATCATGGTGGTTATGCCATACAGCAATTTAAAATAGCTACCAATTTAATGTTAGAGGTCTCTTCTAGATTTTATCTTAATTCCATAAAATTTTGGTTTCAATAATTCTGAAGATTTTTTTTTCACAATGCAGCAATGAATGTTGTTTAATTACTTTACAAATATTACAAAATTGTTTTGGCTTGAATTGAATATTTAATCATTATTTCAATATTTATTATTAGTCATATTTTAACACAGGAGGTTGCTCCTTTAACGTAAATCACAAACTACACGCAAGCAGATTTTGCAGAATTATTTAAAGACAAAGAATTGAAAGTAAGAAATAGCCTTTAAAAAAAAATTTATGATGTATAGAGAGGAAAGACACCTATTTAACTTTTATCTCATAACATTGTTCAATGGTGTCGAGTGTTGAGAAATTCTCCGCGTGTAACTTGTGGAACGTGTACCATAATTTGATGACAGCAGCTATAGAAAAAAGATCTGAGCACTCAGATAGCGAGATGGAAATTGTAATTACAGGACTTGATAATGAAACAGAACACCATTCAAGTTCTCAAAGGAATCATGTAGATACGTCAAGTAGATACCCAGTTAAGATCATACAAGACAGTCTCTTCGCTAAAACGAAACAGCTCAAAAAGAGACATTGAAATCCAAATTAATAAAGAACTTTTCATTATTCAACTTCACAATATTTCCTATAAAAATCTGATATACTCTAAAAAACCTATTGATAGGAAAAAATTACTAGCTCTTACACAGAGCAGTTTTGCACAGAGTACTCCCAAGTGCAGACACAATGCTTCTTAACAAACAGAAAATAAAGCATAAATTTTACATCCCTACAGTGAATATATATATATATATATATATATATATACAGTAAAACCTGTTTTTGTGTGATGGATAGGGACTGCATAAAAGAAACCACACAAAAAATATTCCGAAATTTCATAAATACTTACATATAACAAACATGTTTGTTGACACACTACTAAAATTTATATGCGGCAGGGAGGGTCTGCAAAAAAAGAGTCGCACTCAGAAAACACCTCAGTTGTTTACAAAATACATGAGAAAATACTTCCAATCAAAATAAATAATTCAATTACACATGGAAACATTATAAAAATATTTAATTTATTATTGAATACACCGAGAATCTTTCAAAATGCACAAACATAACTCACTGCTACTTGTCATAATCCAAAATGCACATCTTCTTGTGATGAATTGGTACAAAGTCCGCTTTTGACACTTGAAGATATGATTTCATTTCATTTATTTTCTGGCACCGAAAAATTAGGGATAAGTTTTCGCATAGATGACCTTGAAGTGTATATGTTAATGGCATTCTATAGAATGCCTAGGCATTGAATAGAATGCCTTACATTTTTAGGCAAAGTATGAAATATAAGATTTATTACATACTTGACCTAGACATTCTATAGAATGACCAAAGCAATTTAGGCAATGTATGAAAATAGGTCATGTTAAGGCTATTATATCAATGACAATACATTCCTAAAAATACAAATGTTATTCTAACAAAATAATGATAGTGTCATTAAAAGAAATTCAAAATATGTAAAAGAAAATGAAAGTTATAGTAAACAATATTTGTCTTTCTCATTAAGGTAAACAAAATTTTGATGTAAAAAAAACCAACTAGAAATTAAAATTAACCTACTTGTTGCAACATGATAGTCTTGAATGGCATTTTGAATTACATTTTATTACATTTTTCACACAATGACAATTCTAATATTGGTACTTTGTTTTACACATACATTTGACAAATCCTTTAGCAATTCCATTCAACTGAACAATTCAACCGACAGAAGAGGAATTTCATGGTCAGGAATAACTTTAATTCTCGGCAAGTTCTTAGCGCACAAAGTAAATTTTGATTTTGTATATACTTGTTATAAAATTCTTTTAGAAGTTCCAAATCGATAGAAATCATCCTATTTCCCACTCATTACAAGTGCCAATATATTGGCCACTCGCGGAAAAAAAATCACAGGTTTCACAACAATACCTTTTTTTAAAAATAATTTTCTGTTTTTTCTGGCAAGGTTCACAAAGGTAGATGAACAGTTCAATATCTTAATGTGTAACATCTCTGTATTTGGTTGAAAGTTCTTTCATAATTCTATCATGTTCTCAGAATCCATGACGCAATACTGTATTGCAGTGCTTTTCAACCTTTTTATCTTCTGAACAGGTGAACGTTCGATAACTTTACTGTAGTCCACTGAGGGTGGGATGTTGATTATTTATATTTTAAATTGTTTTGATTTAATAATTCAATTGTGTTTAAACATTCCTTCATAATAAAATTCAGTTGCACCAAAAAATGAATATAAAGTGATTTTACATGAAATATAAAGTGATTTCCATGGAAAATCGAACAAGCATAAAAGAAATACACCCCAGTAAATAAAAAGGAAATAATTTAATGCTCCTTGAGTGGCCTGACACTATTTGATGCATGAGTGAGAGAATATTAATGTCGCACTGATTAGCAACACGAGGGCTTTTGGCGACGGTCCGCGTAATTTTGAACCATGGTCAAGTGACGCGGATGACACCTGAGCTGGCACCCCCTCTCCTAACTACCACACCACACCAATGGGAGGACGTTTGAGCTCTCGACAGATTTAATGTGCATTGCTCCCCTACACAGCGAGTCTTTAGTGGTACTAGGATCGAACTCATGACATGCTAACCATGATCCGATGCCTAGACCACTCGGCCACCTATTTGATGCATGAACCGGGGTTGGGGACCACTGCTGTATGGTACTGACGTCTTCTTTAACAGGTTAAATGAGTTTGCTTTTGTTTTCCACAAACATCACATTATAGCTTTCAGCACCAATAGTTCCTGAGTTCCTTCTTAGGAGTCATTTTGTATATCAGTTATTAACTTCAAGTAAGTAATTTCAGCTAGGAAAAAACTTTTTTTTTGCAACATTAACTCAAGTTTTGGGAAGCTCATCCTTGAATAGTAGTTTCATGTCTATAGACCAGGGGGATGGGGGGTTCAGCAACCGTTCAGCTGTGGCATGTCAAACCAATCTATCAATGATTCAGTGCATTACACAGTAGGGAATTTTTGAAACAATTCAAAAATTGACAAATTTGTTGAGTAGTACAAAGTGCTACTGAGAACTACCACATGCCACAAGTGTCATGTGTCCCATATGTTGCCGACCCCCTGCTTTATAGACTGACTTCTTCTCCAATACTACAGCTTGCTCCTCCATTTTCAAGCAGCAAAGGGAAAAAAAACAATTTTTCATTGAACAAGTTTAAGTAAAATTGAGTATTTTAACACTTACAAACAAACCGCAATGTGCAAGTGACAAATCTGAGATAGACCTGCATTGAAGTCTCATGTCTTGCCCCGCAATATTCGAAATGAATTGGTGATGTATTTCATACTTTGAGTTTCTCATTAGGCATTCTATAGAATACCTAGGAAATGTATGAAATATTAATCATTGCATACATTGCCAGCTAGTTTTAGGCATTCTATAGAATGTTGGATTTTATACTTTGCCGGCAACATGTATATGTACACTGATAGATAACATTAGAGGTATCAACACTGTTTAAATTCATGTACCACATTTAAAAAATTGCACAAAAATAAAACCACATAACCACATTTGATTAGCCACAAATGCAGTAAACAAGATTGTCCTTTATATTTGATTGAAAAAGCCCCATTTCTCTTCAAACGTATCACATCGACATTGAGATGCATCCCCTTCCACAAATAAGAACTAAAAACATTTTTTCTGCCACTAACTGTTTTGCAAAATTTGTGTGGCTTTAACATACAAAATTAACAGATACTGCAGAAAGAAATTCTTGTAAAATCAGGAAATCAAAAAGACATATTTTGCAACCTACTTTTTATTATTTCTAACCGTGGTACTGCATTTACTTCCAAATAATTTTCAGATTATTGCAGTACGAAAAAAAAATTTAACATTTCTTTAATCGCCCCAGGTTACAAATAGTAAATGTAAAAAGTATGTTTAAATTCTACAATTGAAATAGTTTTATCTAAATTTTCAGTAGACAACCCAGAAAAAGGATATACACTTGTCAACGAAACAGAGGATTAGAAATTCAGTTTTCAAATGAAATATTCGAACAAATCTTTTTGAATTACTGCTTGTCCCCAACATTAAATCACCCTATGATCTCGATGCAACCAATTTAATTAATGAAGAAATTCAAGTTGATCGTGCCAAAAACCGTGATAAGTTAAATGAAACAAGTAAAACAAATCCTGAAGTTCCGAGATGAAATTGGCTCCCCTCCCTTTCTGCAAACCCCCTAAACTACTTTACAGCTTCATGGTTCTGTAACCATCAAAATGTAATAATCTGGGACCAGGCCTCAAACTTAAACCAAAATACTTAGGTCAATACAACTAACGAAAATAATACCAAATGACACAACGCTCAAAAGTGTGAATTTTTTTGAAGTATCAGCAAAAACTAGTACTTGTGTACCTCAAACTATGGACTAATGACACTTGTTGAAAATATATTATTTATTTATTATTATTATTATTTATATTTTTAATTACATATTACAAACTTTAAACTTCAGATGGCAACATTAGTAATAAAACTGTATTGCTATTTTTCAATTAATATTTAGTATTTTGTGAATGGCAACACCAGTTTTTTGTTCAATTGTTTATGTTTTGGAATAGAAATCAGAATAAAGTTCTTTTTTGATTAGTGATCTTCAAAACGATTTATCTCTTATTTCAAACTGCTGGCCACCATAGCACGAGTTTTAATTAAAACTACTTTGCTTTAGAAGAGTGGAAAAAGTTATTTGGTGTCCTTATAATATTTTTGAAAGCTAAGAAAAATAGTTTAGATTTTCTTTTGGAAGCTTTAACAATGCTACTACTTCATGAACTAAAATATTTTCATAACTCAAAGAGACATTCTTTTTCTCCCTCCCTATTTCTTTTTTACTATTGAAGTGATTTTCATTCTTTTATATTACTTGTGTAGCAGTTTAAATTTTGAATTTTCATAAAAAATTAAAGCTTTTATTATCTTCCTAGTGTCTTTATTAATTAAGTCATTCATGAATTGCTATGATACTGTTTCATCTGAGATCAGGTATTATTAGATAGCTGGTTATGTGATGTTTTTTTATATATCTTATTTTTAAATAATTTATTAATAAACCTATTTTTACTTCTCAAATTAGCAAGGCTCATTACAGAAAACTGAGACTAATGCTCAAAGTATTTAATTTTGTATTAATTTTGCTTACAAAGTTTTTTTAACCTAGAATATAAGAGGGATCTTAAAATATATTAGGTCTACTGAAAAGTTCTGTCCGTTCTGGTTACAATAAGTTTTAATAAGTATGTACATATTCATTTGATGCATATTTAGCCCTCTTTTTTTTATCACTGAATGTATACACACTGACCTAGCAAATGAGCTAAAACATAGATGATTCATGTTAGTATTAAGTGAGATGTGATCGTTTACCCATGGCTGTTGATAAAGTGCATTTACGCCTCTGTATTTTGTACAAATTCCAACAAGAAAGAAATGCTACAGAAGTGTGTAAAATTTTTTAAAAGTGTTTGGTGAAGGTACAGTTTCTAAAAGAACATGCAGAAGATGGTTCAAAAATTTCAAGTTGGTGATTTTGACCTTTCTGATAAGCCACACTCTGGGCGACCATCTTTGATCAACGACGATACAGTCAAGATCATGTTAGAGAAAAATCCTTTTTTGTCAACATCGGAGATTGCTGATAGGCTTGATACAACTCAACAAACCATTTTGGATCATATTCGGAAACAAGGGTACGTGTGGAAGTATTCAAAATGGGTGCCACATAAGTTAAGTGAAAAGAATTTGAATAATCGAATCA
Organism: Trichonephila clavata; assembly: GCA_019973975.1. Lineage (NCBI taxonomy): Eukaryota > Metazoa > Arthropoda > Arachnida > Araneae > Nephilidae > Trichonephila > Trichonephila clavata. The sequence goes on from BMAO01011913.1 coordinate 17,918, forward strand.
TCATGCACATCTCTGCTCACATGCAACGAAATCGAACCCTTCATGGACAGGATCATAACTACGGATGAAAGATGGATTACCTATGAAAACATCATAAGGAAAAGGGCATATTGTGAACCCGGAAAACCTGCCTCCTCCACCTCTAAACCGAAATTGAGCCTGAACAAGAGAATGTTGTGTATTAGGTGGGGCATTCGAGGACCAATACATTTTGAGCTGTTGAAACCAAACGAAAGGCTAAATTCGGAGAGGTACTGTCAGCAATTGGATAAATTAAAAACAGGACTCCAAGAAAAGAGACCGGCGATGTTCAATAGGAAGGACATCATACTGTTTGATGATAATGCCAGGCCACATGCTGCTTTGGGGACTCGTCAGAAAGTCGCAGAGCTAGGCTGGGAAATTCTGTCACATCCAACATGTGCCCCGGACCTAGCACCTTCTGATTATCACTTGTTTCTGCCCTCACAAAATTTCTTGTATTGCAAAAAATTCAAGAACAAAGAAGATATCATTTTTGGCCTCTAGAGATAAGACATTTTTTTAAAAATGGGATATACAAATTGCCACCATGCTGGCAAGAAGTCATATAAATAATGATGGTAATTATATTATTCAATAATGTTTATTCAAGGTATGAAAAATTTATTCTTTTGTTTTATTCTAAAAAAGGACAGAACTTTTTGTTAGACCTAATAAATGTAGTAAAGGCAGTATTTTACAATAAAATATCATCAAAGCTTGAAAAAATGCTTAACTTTTTTTAAACTATCAGAATTTTTATGGCAAAATTGAGATTAGTAGGACTTTTTTGATAAGTTTCAGGAAATCTAACATAAAATACTTACTCGAGGACTGAATGCAACACCTAGCACACCAGCTTGGTGATACTTTAGAAATTTCACAGTTCCTTCTTTCTGCATTTTTTTAAAAGCTTTGCGTAAAAAGTTTGAAAAAAACCTGTCAAATAAGAAAAAATTATTTAAAACACATTATAAACCACAAAAATAGCCTTTACACTATTTTTGACTAAATGGGTAATACATGAATTCGAACAATTACTAAATTAATAGAGTAAAAAAAAAATACATACAGTTCAAAATCAGTTAAATTAACTCTGCAGAACAACACAACTTTCAAAGAAAACCTTGAACTTATCATTCAGCTAAACCAATAATTTTCAGCTTTACCTGTTTTTGAAATTATCTTTATAGATTGTAATGAATGATTATTGTAGATTAATAAAAGGGACAATTAATTTTCATAGCTCTACTCATTGTTGGATACAATGATATCATGGTTAACAGCTCAAAAATAAATATATCATGTTAATGGATAAAAAAAATAAACTAACATAGTTTGTTAGTGCCTAGTTTTTTATATGTAAAGTCTACACTAGATGGCACAACTGTTTTTAATTTGTACATATATATAGCGATGTGATTAATAAAACTTTAAGCAGTTCATTGCTTATGTGTGCTTTCTTGTGAGGTGCGGGCTTAAATATTTGGTCCTCAGTGAGCTGGAGAGTTTTTCACTGCCTGTGGAACCGGAGGATTTGAACGGGGAATCAAGATTGTGAATTGATCTTGAGGCTTTTGTGGTAATGTGCATGCAAGAAAGGTTGTGTACTGCAAGCGGATTCAGCATTTTGATTAGTGTTGATCTGGTGAGTGAAATTGGTAGCTTAATTTTAAACTGCGTTGCTGGTTTTGCTTACTTGATAGTTGTATTCGTCTGAAGTTTCCTGTTTCATTTGCATTCATTTTCAAAACTTAGTGTATGCAGTTGTTTTAATCTACACTGCAGTTTGCAAAAAATACACCACCATGAAGGAATCATCAGCATTAAATTAACTTTCTAGCAAATATCAATTACAGGGTGTTACGTAAAACAGTCAAGTTCCAGAGCCAATGCGCCTGCGTGGCAAGCGCAGCGCCCTCTGAACTGATGCTGAAAGCATATAAATAGAGGACTGTAGTGAGAGGTTGAAAATAGTTAATGATTATTTGTTAGTGGCGAATGTTTTGTGAGACCTAAGTATGCCTCCACGATGAAATAATGAGAAATTCCATCAACTTATGGAGTTTGAACGAGGAAGGATTATCGGCCTTTGAGAAGGAGGATTTTCTTTTCGCACAATAGGAGCACTTGTGCAGTGGAACAGTTCCATAGTGATGCGAGTTTGGAAGAAGTGGACCAACCAGTACTGAACAACTCGAAAAAATGGCAGTGGCCGAGGGAAGGCAACATCAGCGCGCGACGATCAACCCTTGCTCCCCATGGCAGTGAATGACCATACAGATTCCTCCAGGTAGGTGGCAACATGTTGGTCTACTGCTACAGGTATACTAATGTTGGCTTCGTCAATTCCTTCACATCTGCTGCACTGTGGATTGTGTGCAAGAGTGCCTTTATACAGGATCCCCCTCACAGCAAAACATCGACGGCTGCGTCTGCAATGGGAGAGCCTGGCAAGCTGATTGGTACCAAGTTGACTTTTCAGATGAATCAAGCTTCAATTTGTGGGACCATGATGGCCATGTTCAGACAAATATTATTCAACTCGTTGCCAACTAATGGTCACTCAAGCCAAATGAGTTAATAAATAAACAAAAATGTAATAAAATTATAGAACATTATAATTTGTAAAATAATTTTTAAAATAAGCTTCATAATTTTATATTTATACATTTGTAATAATAGGAATTTGTATTTTATATAAACTTACTGTATTTATATTTATACTTTTAAATCTGGAAGCAATAACTCTGTAACATTCTTCAGTTTACCAGATTGGCAACAGTAGTATTTTGGCATCAAACTAGTTACAACAATTTGTTGTTGGCGCACCTAAGCCTCATGGGAAAAAAAATTGTTCTTCGAATTATTTGCAGCAAATTTCTATACTCTAATGTTATGGAATCAAATTTTCCATTACAGCCGCATTCGTGTTAGACACTATGCCAGTGAACGCTGCCTTCCAGAATGCGTTATTGAACGACATAGTGGCCTAAAACCCAGAGTTATGGTTTGGAGTGCGATTTCGAATCATGGACAATCCAATTTGTTACCAATTGAGGGTAATCTCAATAGCAACAGATACATCATGAAGTGCTACAGCCCGAAGTCATTCCCTTCCTTCAAGGCATCCTGGAGCTATCTTCAAGCAGGATAATGCACGCCCACATGTTGCAAAGACGGTTCGAGACATCTGTTCAGCCCAACGCATACAACTTCTTCCTTGGCCTGCTTATTCCCTGGATATGTCGCCTATTGAGCACATGTGGCATTTGGTTCACCAGCATCTCGTTCGTGATCGGCATCCTGCAGCTTCAAAAGGCAAACATTTACTGCACATACAAGCAATATGGAATTCTCTTCCCCAAGCAGACATTCAAAATCTGTTTGACTCCATGCCATGCCCTATAGCAGCACGTGGTGACTACACCAAATACTGATTTTGGACACTTAATATTGTTTTTTTACTTTGAAAATTTTGTCATTTATTTGTATTAATATTAGTCGTTTGTGCATTAAATTTCATTTAATTCTGAAGATTCCTTCATGGAGTTGCATTTTTTTACAAACAGCAGTATAGTTGAAGTGCATTTGTGTGGTTTGTTTGATTTGGGTTCAGATTTTATAGTGAGTAGCTTTAGTTTAGTTAGCAGTGTTTTATGTAGTTTTTTAGATGCTGACTCGAATTATTTTAGTCTTGTGTAATTTTAAGTCTTGTGAATGGTCTATGTTGGCAGGTGCATAACATGGCCTTTAGATTGAATTATAAGAAGGATGAGCTTATTGTGCTCCTGCGGAGGAAATGGGTTTAGAGATCCCTGCCAAAGAAAAAGTGGTGGATTTGAAAAATTTAATTGAATCCAGTGACTTGTATAGGGACAGTATAGAATTTGTACAAACTCTTATTACCAATATATAAGTGGAAAGGAAATTTGAGAAAAAGTTAGTGGAAAGGAAATTTGAGAAAGAAAAAAAGAGAGAGTGAGATAGAGAATTAGAAAAATTAAAATTAGCCCAGATTGAGAAACAGTTGGAATTGGTGAATGCAGGAAAGGGTTCGCATGACGCATCTCGAGTTAGCGATACAGGAGAACAGAGTTCCCTAAATGATAATTTGGAGAGTTTAATTAAAAGTGTTAAAACTCTAACAATCCCTGTACCTGTAAAATCAGAATCATTTAACTGATTTTTCCATTCCTTAGAAAAAAGCATTCCAAAATAAGTCTAATGAACTAAAAACTGAGATTCTGTTGAATATTAAGGGAGAAAAGGTAAATAATTTGCTGTCTTATGTTCATGATGAGGATCTGTGTAATTACAAAAAGAATAAGGAATTAGGAATTTGAGCCCACACCCCAAGAATGTTTATAAAATTTTAGAGGGAATCAGAAGTTACCGTCTGAGAATTACATACAATTTGCTTCTTGCTTATGTGCATCCTTTGACCATTATTGCCAATTATGAAAGGTTATTGCTATGAACCACCCATGCAATACTACATACCATGCCCTGACAAACTGACAACGAAGTTGCGAGTAAAAGAGGCGGATAAAGGTAGTTGAAGGCCCCTGGCGGTAAAAGGTTTGTGAGGCCCATGGGCTCAAAAGTGGAAAGACTGAAATTGTGAAAAATTCGCTAACCTTAAATTTTCAAAATATAATGTATTGCTAAAAATAAAACTCAACTGTTAAGGAAAAAAATCTTAACTGTATTTAAAAAAATTATAACCTTACCAAGAGCTTGCATTTTTGCTACTCAACTTTACATCTTGATTACTTTTCGACAAATTCATCAATTATTTTTGCCATATCTATTTTGTTCAAAATATCTTGTTCAATATATAATATCGTTATGTTGTTCAATTTGTCTTCTCTCGTAAAGTACTTCTTAAATAATTTTTAACACTCTTTAAAACTGAAAAAGATCTCTCAGCTAATGCATTCGATATCAGAATGGTTAAAAATATTTTCAAAAGCATTTCTATATTAGGGAAAATATCTCTATTACGCATGCACTAGACACAGAAACTCACAACACAGGCAAGCAGACTGTAAAACACTGAATTTTATTTACAAAACATGCACTATATAAAGGAACAGGCACGCCACCTATCGATGACATCATCAAAAGAAAGGCGGGGCGTTAATATTCTCCCCCCTGTTGCCATGGTTACATGCAACAAATTTCCCAATACATATAAACGAACTATAAATTAAAATGCATTAATATCAATTTACACACAGAATAAAACTATACATTCACTAAAATCTTTACTAATATAAATTCACAGAAATACATGAAATATACAATCTTAAGTTGGCACAGGTAGTAAACACACTCGAGAAATAGCTCGCTTATATTCTCCTTTTTCAGTCTTCACTTTCACAACTCGAACTAAATTATCATCACCTTTATAAAGCTCTAAAATCCTGCCCAATGGCCATTTAAATGGAGGCATATTGTCCTCAATGAGAACTACCATATCTCCTATCCTAACGTTTTCTTTTAGAAATTGCCACTTATTGATATTTTCATTTAGATCAACTAAGTTAGACTCACTGATTGAATTAATAGGTCTACCTATTAAAAAGTGTGCAGGTGTTAAAGCGTTTAAGTATATTGGTTGATAAGGGACATAAAGGTCTAGAATTCAAGATTCCCTCTATTTTGATGCACACGGTCAAGAATTCCTCATAGGTTAAGATAGACTTTCCCACTACTCTCTTAAGGTGATATTTAACCGATCTTACGGCAGCCTCCCACAAACCACCAAACAAAGGTGCTCTTGGAGGAATGAATTTCCAGTCAATTCCCTCACCTTGATAAGAAACCAGCAAGATTCTCATCCGGCGTTTTAACCAGTGTTAGAAGTCTCTTAATTTCTTGATTTGCTCCCACAAAGGTTGAGCCATTATCGGAATACAACTCTGCACATTTACCTCTACCGCTAAAGAATTGCTTTAACGTCGCAACAAAGGCCTCAGATGTGAGATCTGTTACAATTTCAATATGAATTGATTTAGAGACAAAACATACAAATATGCAAATATACATTTTATGCAATACGCCTTTTCTCTGATTGCGAGATCTAATCATAAATGGGCCACAAAAATCTACACTGGAGCAATTAAAGGGATAATCTGGAACTACTCTGTCTCGGGGTAAATTACCCATTAATTGAGTTGTAGCTATTGGTTTGGCTCTGAAACAAACGACACACTCATGCATTATTTTCCTACACAAGGACCTACCATGTAGGGGCCAGTACTTCTGTCTTACACAGTGTAGAAGGGAGGATGCCCCAAGATGAAGATTTTTCTTATGGAAATACATAACAATTATATTCGTCAATTTATGATTACTGGGCCAGATTGCTGGATATTTGGCAACATAAGGCAAATCTGAATTTCCGAGGCATCCACCTACTCTCAATATACCATCCCTGTCTAGGAAAGGATTCAAATTTTTGATTTTACTATTTGGTAAGATAATCTTATGGTCATGGAGGTTTCAAATCTCAGCTGGAAAAATCTCTCTTTGAGCCATTCGGATCAATTTAGTTTCAGCCAGGTCTAATTCTGAGGCACTTAGAGAACCAGACAGTATCACAGATTGTTTCAAATTATTTAGAAATCTTAACACAAGTTAAAAATGCGAAGAATTTTTACATAATTATTACTCATACACAAGATATCAGATAAAAAGGACTGCTTACAATATGCGAATACATTCACGCTATATACAGAAACTTCAGACTTCACTGCCTTGAATTCACTGGAGTACTCTAACTCGTTCAGCAGACCAGAGCTTGGCTGTACACTGAATAACTTACCCTGTTCAAGAAACGGTGGGCCTCTCCACCACAATTCTGATTCTGGAAGATCGTTAGGATGTAGTCCACGCGAAATAAGATCAGCAGGATTTAGATTCAATGGTACGTGAATCCAATTACACTTTTCTGTCAATCTTTGATACTCGATTAGCTATAAAGGTCTTGAGTTGATTCACAGGTGTTTTTAACCATGCTAAGGCAATCGTTGAATCCGTATGAAGAACAATATCACAAATCTCCAATTTTGTACAGGAAAGTATTTTCTGCACAAGCTGAGCGAGAAGAACACAGGTACAGAGCTCCAGTCGAGGTATTGAAATAACGCGAATAGGTGCAACACGCGAATTGCTTGCCAGAATAGTCACCTTTGCACGATGGGTCTGATAGAAGCACTGCAAGTAAACGACAGCTCCGTAAGCCACTTCAGCAAAACCCTGAAGGACGACTCTTAACCATGTATCGGTTAGAATAAATTATTTATTTTCACCGTTTCAATACACTTGAAGGTGGTCACAAACTCCTTCCATTCTTTGGCAATTTGATCTGGTAGCACATCATCCCAATCCAGGTTTTGCTGCCATAGTCTCTGTAAAAGGACCTTTGCTCTAGTTAACACTGGACCCAAGAAACCCAGAGGGTCATAAAGCCTCGCTATGACACTCAGTACTTCACGCTTAGTAAACGATGATTTACTCAAAATTGAGACTTTAAACACAAAACAATCTTGTAACAGCTTCCAACTGATACCTAACGTTTTCACAGATAAGTTGGACTCAGCTGAGAAGGAGTGCTCAACGTCGGACGACGATGAACTATTCAACAACTCAGGAGAGTTAGAAGACCACTTGTGAAGTACCAATCCGCAAGATTGCAGGGCATCTTGTAGTTCTGACTGTAGCCGACGGGCAGTCACTATATCAGGCGCTCCACTAACGATATCGTCCATATAGGTATCGTTCAGCAATGCTTCTGAGGCCAAAGGAAATCTCGTTTTCTCATCTTGAGCCAACTGCTGCAGGGTCCTTATAGCAAGAAAAGGAGCGTTGGACATTCCATAAGTTACAGTTTTCAAACGATAAGTTACGATCTCTTCCTCAGGTCCAACCTTCCACAGGATACGCTGAAGGTCTCTCTGAATCGCTTCTACTAGAATCTGCCTATGCATCCTTTGTATATCTGTAGTGAAGGCAAACCTGTGTCTCCGAAATCGAGTAATAGTCTCAAAGACATCTTCCACCACGTCTCCTTTCATTAGGATATCATTTAGACTTAAGCCTGTTGTAGTAGAGGATGAAGCATTGAATACAACTCTCAGTTTTGTTGTCAGTTTATCAGGGCAAAAAATACCATGGTGGGGTATATAGTATTGTATGGGTGGTTGGTTCATTTGACTCAACAACCCTTTCCGTATGACCCAACTCCTCATACTCACTCAAAAAATCCGTATACAAAGACAAATATTCCGAATCCCTAGACAAATGCTTCCTCAACGAATTAAGTTGTCTCACAGCTTTATCTTTGGAATTTCCTAAACACGACGGATCCTTACTCAACGCCATTGATACTACATATCTACCATCTCTATTTCTCTTATGGGTATTTGCAAAATGTTCCTCACATAAAGAAGCCTCCGTGTTTTCCTTACACTCTACTTCAACGCTTTCGATTTCCCAAAATTGTTTCAAGGTTTTGTTTAAGTCATCGTCGAGAACCAACCCACAATGAACATGATCCTCCACCACCTGATCTACAATCCCACTAACAACATAACCAAAGACAGTATTTTGCAACAGCAATTGCAAGTTTTCAACATATATCTTTCCCAGTTTCAATAGCTCATAAAAAGACCTCCGCTCCAATCAACATATCGATTTTGTCAGGAACACTGAACCCAGGATCAGCTTAAGACACATGCTTTGAAATATTAACATCCACACTGACCACTTTATTTGGAATATGATCAGCAATTTTATTGACCACCAGCATCAATAACTCCTTCTCAAAGCTTTTATCTCTGTTTGCCACCGAAGTCCTTACACAATTCTTCACCACCATACTAGCATCATTAATGCATGAAACCATGGTATTTATTTTCTCCAAATTAACATGCAACCTCTCTGTGCAGCATCTAGTACACAAACAAGATTGAGAACCACTATCAAGAAGACATCTCACCTCAACTCATTGCGAGAATTTGTTTTTAACAAATGCACAAATAGTGCTTAAAAGAACATTTTTTGCCTTTCCCTTCACAAGGCTAGTCGCTACCAATTGGGATTGCGAAACCGCTTCCGGAATTTCCTCGATCTGTTTTGGAATAAAAACAGGTGCATCGAATTTCAACTGAGACGGGGGATAGCTAGTCTTCACACGGGAAGTGAATCAAACTATGATGAGGCTTCGAGCAAAAACAATTTTTAACTGACCGGCATTCACTCAATTTATGAGGCACAAAACAACGAAAACAAAGATTATTTCACTTAATCACCTCCGCTCTTTCCCAGACTGAAAGTCGCCTAAATTCTGGACATTTAGAAAGGGGGTGTGATAATCGCTTACAAAGAACACAAGTTGTATTTTTAGTTTCCCACAAGAAGACCTTGGATACATTTGTATTTGTTTTCCAATTTGGAGTTCTTTGCCATTTATTTGCTACCACTCGTTTTGATTCACCCACGGCATTTCTATTCACTAATTCATTCGAATTCCCACCTCTAGATGATAAATAAATGTCACACTCTCGTCCAAGCTGCTTAGGTTTGAAAAAGCCTTCACCCTGTTTAATTCCAATATGCGTCTTTAATTCATGATCTAGAGTCTCAAAAAGTCTATCCGAAACTATAAGATCACACAGATTTAAAATCTGTTACTTTGCGCAATTGACAGTAATAGTCAAAGGAAGCATACAAACAAGAAGCAAATTGAACATAATTTTCTGATGGCTGTTTTTGTGCTCTTTTAAAATTATTAAGACACTCTTGTGGTGTGGGCTGAAATTCCCTTAATAGTAATTCTTTTATTTTTTTATAATCGCTCAAGTCCTCCTGATCAACATAAGTAAGCAAGTTATTTACTTTTTCTCCTAGAATATTTATCAGAATCTCTGCTATTAATTCATTAGGTACAGATTTATTTTCGGATGCCCTTTCCAAAGAATGAAAAAACAAGTTATACGATTCCGATTTAACGGGGACAGGAATTGTCAAAACTTTCACACTTCGAATTAGACATTCTTAGTTATCGGTTAGGGAACTTGATTCTTTTGTTTCAGAAACTTGGGATATATCGGCTAAACCCTTCTTTGCATTTATAAGCTCTAGCTCTTTTTCAAATTGGGATAATTTTAATTTCTACAATTCTATTTCATCCCTCTTTTCTTCTTGAATATTTGACATGAGTTCACGTACAAAGTCAATATCGTCCCTATACAAATCACTTGATTCCATTAGGTTTTTCAGTTGAATCACCTTAGCCTCAGCAGGAATCTCCAGACCCATTTCCTCCGCCAACCTTATGAGCTCAGTCTTCTTATAGTTTAATTTAAAAGCCATTACTATTCACAAAAATTAAACTACACAAAAAAAGCTAAACAGAAAACCTAACTTCACATTCAAATTTCGAACCCAAGTAAACTAAAATCACTGACAAACGCAACCATTAAACAAGGAATAATTCAAAGGCAGACAACACAATACACTGCAATATTAATAACAACAAATTCACACTAAAACTCTACACATAAACTAATTAATGACAAGCAAAACCTGCGACAACAATACGAATAATTAACAAACATGAATCCGCCCACACTCAAACGCAATTCACATTACCTCAAATCTTTCATAGTCGAATTCAGCACACTCAAATCCACAGGTCACCGACCTTTCTCTCCGATCGGTCAGACCAAATATTACGCAAGCACTGGACACAGAAACTCACAACACAGGCAAGTAGACTGTAAAACACTGAATTTTATTTACAAAACATGCACTACATAAAGGAACAGGCACGCCACCTATCAATGACATCATCAAAAGAAAGGCGGGGCGTTAACAATCTCTACATTAAAATTTTTCTTGCAACTCGATAAACTTCTAGTGGGATCTTCACTATATCTTTGCTTTCCTTTTAAAAATAGTAAAAACTTATCCAATACATATCGTCAAAATGAAAAGATTCGAAATCGTTTTTGTAGGTTTCCTATAGTTTTTGAGTAATTTTCTTCTTAATTTCAGGTATATATAATAATCTCTTGTAAAAAAATATAGTAAAGTGTATCCTATAACAGTTTCATAAATCTAAGTTCTTAAGGAGTGGTTTTGCTCTTGCCTTATCACATATTACATAAAACGGGGAATTAGCTATAAAATTTTCCCTTTTTTCAAAATTTTTTAACCAATTTTTTTACTTTCACTGAAAATTTTTTTTCTTTCTCTTTTGCTCCTGGCAAGCTTGTGCAGCTTCCTCTTCAAAGAAGAACCTGGATAAATCAGATACTCTTTGTTCCAATTTTGCAAATTCATTTCTGAAATTTTGAATATAGCTTTTAGTGGACTAGTTCCTTTCAATAATTCACACTCAAACAATTGCAATGATTTGCTATAGTAGCATTTATTCTCTGGAGTATGTGTTTCAAACGGGAAGTTGCCTCCAGTATTTTTCATTTGTATCACGGATTTCACCTATATAAGCCTGCTTTTATTAATCTTTACCTCGCTATTAATGCCTAATTCAACTAACTTGAAATAGTTTGCTTTGAACTAGATATATCTGTTATAACATAACTTTCTTTTGTTCCATTTATCCTTCATTAGTAAAATACCCTGATAGAAATAAAAATCCCATCACCAAGAAGGAGTTGTGCTTTTCAAACAAAATTTGGTAGACATGTTTATACATCTGAAAAGATTGAAATTTTGCATTAGGCACATGTGTGGCACTAGTTGTGCCACTTTGATGCATTTATTGCAGCTCTAAAGAGATTTTTTGGCAGTCGGGGTAAGCACGCAAAATTGTACTCTGGCATGGCAAGAACTTTGTTGGTGCTAATCAGGAGATCAAAAGACTTCTGAAAGTGAATTAAAACTCCAGATGAGAAACTTTCGGGTTTCCTGTCAACTGAAGGAATTGAATAGAAATTCACTCCGCCTAGAGCGCCTTCCTTTGATGGCTAATGGGAAGCTGCAGTAAAATCAGTTAAATACCATCTTAAGAGAATGGTGAGCAAATCTAATCTTGCTTATGAGGAGTTTCTAACGGTCTGCATACAAATAGAGGGAATCTTGAATTCCAGACCCTTATGCCCTTTAACAAGTGATATTGATGATATAAATGTCCTAACCCCCACCCACTTCTTGATAAGCAGACTGACAAATTCTATAATTGAACCTAATCTAACTGATCTGAAGGAAGATGCCCTTAAAAGATGGCAATGGATGACCAAATTTGTGCAATTCATTTGGAACAAATGGTACCGTAGCTATCTAAGTGAGTTACAGCAATGCAATAAATGGCAGTTCCATAAGGAAAACATGAAGATGGATGATATGGTTGTTCTAATTGAGGAAAACATGCCTCCTTTTAGCTGGCCTTTGGGCAGAATCATAGAATTATACAGCGGAAGTGATAATCTGGTTAGAGTCACTAAGATAAGAACTGAAAGAGGTGAATATAAGTGCGCAATTTCTCATGTACGCTTGCTGCCTATGCCAACTGAACTTATAATTTTTTATAACCTTTTTAATCAAGTAAATTTATTAAATAGTTATTTGTTATGGCTGTAGTTTCATGTTTATTTAATGTGTGATGTGCAATATTGTACTTAATGCAATCTTTGTATGTTTGATGGTAACTGTTGAATTTAAGGCGGGAGAATGTTTGCGCCTAGTTTTTTTATATGTGAAGTCCACACCAGATGGCTCAACTGTTTTTATAATTTGTATATATATAGCGATGTGATTGATAAAACTTGATACAGTCCATTACTTGAGTATGCTTTTTTGTGTGTGGTACATGCCTAGTTATAGTTAATTTCTAAAAAAGGTTTGTTATTATTTTGTCAATCTGCTATTTGACTTTATTAAGTGAAGTATTGTCTCAATAGTTTATGTTTCAAATTTCAGTCTAATCTGATCATTCGTTAAAGAGACATTATCGAAAAACTGATGGGCCGTGCCACAAACTTTAGTTTCTCTGTGAAAACAAATCATACAATCTTTTACTTTTTTTAACGCTGCAAGTTGATTAGAGAGATAATTAAGATTTATAGGCTATTAGACAATTACGAGTCCTATTTAATTACAGAATATATTTCTTGAACTTATGAAGTAAGTTGCACAAGATTTTGAATTTTAAAAATGGGGAATCCAATAGTACAAAAATTTAGATAAGTCACCATCATTTTGTCCTTAATATATTGAGGAAATTCCTATTTTTCATAATATTACTTTTTTAAATTTCTTTATACTATTTGAATAAGAAAAAAATATTTATAATTTTTTTTTTTTTTTTTTTTTTTAAAGCATTGAAAGGTAAGTAGAATTTTTTTTACCACCAAATGATTGTGACATTCATTGAACATTAGAGATCCCATTTTTTTAAAGCCCATAATTAGAAATTTAAAAAGTAGAATTTTGCAAAATTCAAAACAAGAAATTAGGGAATTAAGCAAAATATCAATGGGCTGAAAATGAGAGAATTCTGTTTTAGAAATTCTTTAATTATACATTAATTTCTCACTATGTGATACCAAATTTATCCAACTATAATGAGAACTCCAGAAGATATTAATGGTGCACTCCCCCATTCTTTAATGATTCTACATAACTATTGAAGTATTTCAAGTCACAATTTATAAATTGAATTAAATGCATTCTTTAAATAAAAGCATGATTCATGTACAAAATATGATGACAAATGATTGCTATGTACTTAGGTATCAAGAAACAAAAATCAAAACACAATTTTGGGTGAGAAACTCCTATTTTTGCTTTTGTCGATGAAGATTTAAATGCGGCTAACAAATATTCAAAAGCCCTGTCTGCATTATTTGATAATGTACTTAATATACCATATTTTTTCACTCTTTTAGATGTACTTCTTATACATCACACATATTAATCACAAAATTGGATACAACATATCAGTACTCCAGGTTATATAATTTGGAAGCTACTACAGAAATGTTAACTTACTGACAACAGTCATTTATATGTAGTTTTGGAAATGCTTAAATCAGCAAAATTGCCAAACAAGATTGAGATAATCATATTCAGTATCGAATTATATGCCTAAAATGTTAATGTAACTGTATTCATACTTTAAGAAAATGCAAATAAAATCATTTTCCTATATTCATCTTATCTATATTTTTATATTTCTTTATTTCTATTAAAAAAAGAACAAATTCCGGAAAGAAAAATCACACTAGAAAGATTAAGAAAAATTATCTTATGTAATGAAAGTAAGAAAAGTACTCAGTGAACCTTCATTTATTTCCTTTATTATAAATTTTAAAGTTGCACTTTTCTTCTACTTTTATATAAGAAAATCAAAAATATACATTTAAAATACTTAAGTTCTGCATTGAAAAAAACAACTTACGAAAAAAAATTTTGTATTATACAAAATTTAGGAAAAATTTAAAAAATTGGAGAAAAGGGAATTAAAAATATTTACATAAGCAATTATAGAAATAGTTTCATACTTATTTTTACTTTTTCGCAAATACAGACAAAAAGTTTTTATAAATTTATTTGAATTTTATAGAATTGAAAAGTTGTGTAAATTTTTTTTAATAATTAGATTTTTCAAAAAAAAGGAAATACTAAAAATCCTAAAAAAATATTATAACAGAGACAAAATTTTATCATAGAAGCAAAATTAAAATATCTCTACTAACCAACCACTAGTTCTGAACTGCTGCGTAAAACCACTTTTTCATATAATCATGGCTATTGTATGATGATAGATTATAAACACCAGCAATTTTACCATATAAATGGATGCCATTATTGGTACCTGAACAGGCGCTAAAGGCAAAAATAGATGAAAATCTCCTATAATGAAAAAAAATCTTGCCTTAAATTTTGAACATATGGTAGACAAAATTAAAAATAAAAAGTAAATAAAGGAACTAAAGAAAAACAATATAAAGTATAACAATTTTCATTTCAGATGAAGATAATTATAACTAATTAATTTTGTACTAATAAATAACTGCATAAAAATACTTGTGTAAAAATTGGGTGAAATTGTCGAATCGGCCACTGGTTTGCCAAACCATGAAAAACCGCTAATTCAGGGCGTTTTTGCGTTTTTTTTGTAGCAACTCTACTACAACATGATCCAACTTCTTCCTCAATGATATAAAAATCAAAAGGGTTACCAAATTTGGGGCTTTTATCGATTTGGCGAGAAAACACTTGGCGGGATAAGTAACCGATTCGACAACTCAACCAAAAATTGTATACATTCATTATTTATGCATCATATTTAAAATTCCCCTTATAGTCAAAATTCGATCAGTTGAATGAAATGCTTTTCTTCCCTTTCTTCAAAGTTCCTAATCAATAAAAGTAATCTGTGAGCAAATTTCTGCAAAATAATGATCTGCAGATATATATATTCAAAAAACATGGCACTAACTATATACAACAAAAAAAAAAATCAGACTCTTGGAAACTGAGAGAGAACCAAATAAATTTAAAAGGCAGCAGAGACGTTTTTTAATGTATTATATATGTCGCAGGGAAATGATGCAACTAGGGATCTGTGATCAAATCCCTACATTATATGATCAATTCACGTGGAAGACATTAAAATAAAAACTCTTCGGATCATTTCCCTGAAGAAAGTAAGTGATTTGAACAAATCCCTGAACCGAATAGTGAAAAGATGAAATGAACAAGTCAGAGAACTCATGCAGCTCTATTTTCACTTGTTACCATTCCCCTCTAACTCCTCTCTGTTCTCCTTCGGCATCCATGCCGACAAGAGCCCTAAAATTATGCGAGGAATGTTGCGTGCATTTTTATTATTCTTTTCTATATTTTCAGTATTTTTTAAATACCTACTTACCTAAAAATGAGTTCAGATATAGAAAAATCTGACCAAATTTGCATCTGTAGAGCATTTTAATGAAACTATCAGGACATTTTTGAAAAAGAAAACCTTTGTGGACTCATGAAAAGACAGAGAAAGCGGTAATAATTATCCATTGGAACTAGTTTGATGTCCCGGGTCTACACGCCAAACGCTGCTTGGCATAATAAAGAATCACGCCAAGCAGCGCATGTCTTTGGAATGAAATCCAATGGGTAAGACATCGTCACAAAAATAATTTTAAAGAACTTTTGAAATACAGTAAAATCTATTTTAAATGAAGAAATTTGGAAGAGATTGAGAATGACCAAGATTAATATAAGAAATTAATATCAATATTCTCTAAAAAATTATTTATTAATAGTAATATTATGCAATATGTAATAAATAATTTTCTAATATAATTTTATAGTAATTATTATATATAATATTAATATTATATAGTAATAATTATTATATATTCAAATAGTATGATTTAACAATAATTATTTAAAAATAATCATGAAATATAATTTAATAGTAATTATAAAAAAAGAGTAACCACATCGTATTGTAATAAGAAACGTAAATAAGAATACTCATTTAACAAAATAATTATGAATGAATAACAAAAAAATCATTATGCATAAACAACATCATAATAAATAACATAATACTTATAAATAAATAACAATTATAAATAACTTATTTAATAGTTATAAGAAATATAATTAAAAAACAATTACAAATAATGAATATTAAATGATTATCATATATAATAATTGTATTATTATATTATATTATTGATAAAATAATGACGTAATGTATATTAAAAATAATAATGAATATAAAATAAAAAGTATATCAAACGTGAAATGTTCCAAAAACTGCAAATTCCTTCAACCAATTTCATCGAACAAGGAAGGTTAAGAAAATACTTTTAAAAAGTAAAATCAAGTGAAAATAGATGATACATATTTATAGCATTAATTAAAAGTACAACTCTCATTTTTTTAAAAAAAAATATCCAAGTACTCCTTATTAAATTAGAAATATCCGTATTCAAAAATAACACAAAATAAAACAGAAGATTATTTTATTTTGCAAGATAGAGCAAATGCAATTAAAATGGTTACATTAATAAAGAAATCAAATTAAAATGGTCTGAAATTAACAGGGTTACAACGAGAAAAACCAATAAAAATTATTTCTAATATACGAATTTTTAAAGTTGTGCAAAGTATTTCAGTCAAACAATTTTTTCCAAACAAAGGAAACATTGTTCACCCAATTGTATTTAGCAAATTCAATCAACATGGCCAAGTTAATTTGGATGACTTACAGTCCACCCCAGATAGAAATTACAAATGACTATTTAACTATCAGGACCATGCGATGAAATTCAGCTTTCTTCAACCGTTGGCTTCACAAAGATCTTCTGAAGTAGCAATATAAATAAATACACATTAATAATTGCATTAAAAATTGATTACATTATAAATTGCAACATTGATGCATAATGTAACATTTGATATTTAGAATGCATTTAGAAAATGTAATATCACAGAAGATATTTAAACAAAATTCTAAAATTTTCAAAGAAAAATAGCACTGCATGTTCACAAGTCAAAACATAGTTGTTAATAATATATTTAAAAATATAAGTATTGTTAACCAAACTAATGATCTGTAACACAATTTCAATCAATTTATTTTACGAGTTCAAGTGAGTGAGTGAATATTAACGTCCCACTGCTCAGCTACACGAGGGCTTTTGGGGACGGTCCGCCTAATTTTGAACCATGGTCAAGTGACGCGGACGACACCTGAGCTGGCACCCCCTCTCCTAACTACCACACCACACCAACAGGAGGACGTTTGAGCTCTCGACAGATTTTACGTGCATCGCTCCCCTACACGGTACTGGGATCGATCCAATGCCTAGACCACTCGGCTACCGCTGCCACTTTACGAGTTAAAAAATTAAGGAAAATTTAATTCAGTGTACAATTTTATTACAGTAAAGCTGATTAAAAATTAGATCTTTTAAATTTAGAAATGCAAGATTGAGAGTTTGATTATAAATAATTATTCAAGATCTTAACAAAATAAATTTTTAAAATATTTAATGCTCCTTTTACTAGAACAGTTGAATAAATGTAATTGCAATAATAAAACAGAAATTTGAACATCCATTTCAAGAACTTAAGGAAACTAATAAATTTTTGATGAAAACTCAAAATTAACATAATTTTTTAATCATAGGCCAGAAAAATTAAAATATAAAATGAGATATGGCTAACAATAGTACGTGTGTAGGGGGGGAGGGAAATGGGGTTTTATTAACAACAGTACAACATTTCTTAAAGATTATGATATTCAAGTAACACACACAGTTAAAAGACTATAATTAGAACCAATGTGTTATGTGGTGGAATATTAATGTATGCATTGAAATTTTAATTTAGATCTTATAATGAAAGCATTTCAAATTTTGAAAAAAAAAATGATTGATAACATGCCCATGACTTTAAACTTGTCACTCAGAAAGCATTCAAGTGTGTCCCCCGTAAAGAAAAGTAATCAATCCAAACATTTTTTAGGTGTCAGTAAATCTCAAATCAACATTTTCTTAAAGAATTTACCAAACATAGACAATTGTTTGAATGGAAAATAAATCCAGTTTAAAACACTTGACAAATGTTTATAAAAAGTCAAAAAATACCCAAATAGAATTTTTAAAAAAACTACAAAATGATCAATTAAAAATCCATTCAAATGATTAAAATACACTTGCCTTGATGGTCTTTGACCAGAAATCATAGGAAACAACATTGTTCAAAAAGAATTCGTTATTTTACATTCTCCTGAAGCACTAGCACAGCATTCTATCAAACTACTTCTTTCTAATAGTGTAAAGGGCTGGAATACAAGTAAACATTGCACGTTTCTTGCTGCTTCCAACACAAGAGTTAAAAATGTTGATACATGAGCTTCCAAACAAAACTTGATGCAAAGTATGTTTTTTTATTAGTTGATAAAAAATTTATATTTAGTCATGGTTCCGTCTAGAAAAGGACACACCATTCTTCTTATGAAATAAAACATTAAAATAATCTTATCAACCTCCTTCTCAGTAAAAAGTTTTTAAACGAGTGTTCAATTAAATTTTATTTAAATGTAATTTTCCTAATACTGCAATCTCTGATAATATACTATATGTTTACAATAATTTTGAAAATGATAGGAACACATTAATTGCAGTCGGTCGAAAAAATAGTCGAGCACCGTGACCCTTTCAAAAAATGATTGAAAATGGAAAACGACCTTTTTGGAAAGGGCTCTTTTGGTCAGCATCGTGACCCCTATGGTGTGTTTATCGAAATTTTTTTTCAAATTCCTCTGAAAAAAAATATGTTGGATGGGGCGCAAGAAAAAAAAAAATTTCATCCTAGACAAAGGATGAAAATGGAGGGGGTGAGCCACTAATGAAATGGAGACTTGTCACGCTGGGTGAAAACAACGACCCATGTAATGGAGGTAGGTCAGGGAGGGTAAATCAAACGGAGACAAGTCAAACTGGGAGAAAGCAGCGAACTATGAAGTGTAGGCATTACAACGTTGGTATGTCGAGAAAAGACAGAGAATCATTCCAATAGGGGTGTTGTTAGAACATTGGAGGCGAGCCATCTCACGACGTTGCCATCTTGGCGTGTCACGGAGGGGGTAGGTGAGTTTCAATGGTTTAGTGTCAAGTGTTTAAAAAGAGGCATTCCAAGCTTGGTGGATCCTTGGACCAAAAAAAGGGGGGACACAGTCGACAGGCGACTCGGTCCCCCAATATTTGGATGTTGAAGATTTGGGCTACAGTCGGTCGAAAAAATAGTCGAGCACCGTGACCCTTTCCAAAAATGATTGAAAACGGAAAACGACCTTTTTGGAAAGGGGGTCAGAGTCGTGTCCCTTGGGGTGTGTTGATTGAAAATTTTTTTCAAATTCCTCTGAAAAAAATATGGGCGCGAGAACAAAAAAAGTTTCATCCTGGATGAAAATGGAGGGGACAAATGAAATGGAGACTTGTCACGCTGGGCAACGACCCATGTAATGGAGGTAGGTCAGGGAGGGTAAATGAAAATGAGACAAGTCAAGCTGCGGGAAAGCAGCGACCTATGAAGTGTAGGCATTACAACGTTGGTATGTCCAGAAAAGACAGAGAATCATTCCAATAGGGGTGTTGTTGGAACATTGGAGGCGAGCCATCTCACGACGTTGCCCTCTTGGCGTGTGGTGCGAACCATCGTCTACGTGAGTAACCCTCGTGTGACAAGGGTCCTGACAATTTAAGCAACATGCGTCTCATTTTCGCATCAATCGACCCTTGCACCCGTATAGTATTGCGTTTCTCTGTACCCTCTTTCCAGGGGGAATAGAAAAATTACTGTGGGAAATAAAAATGTATCCAGTTGGGCTGCCAAGCGTGTACGGGACCCATGGTATAATGTAAGAGGGGGGGGTACCGATCCATGTGACGGGCTGGAAATGTTTAAATTGTGTGATTCCCTTGTATCCGCGCTACGAGGAAACGGAGGAAGGCACACCTCTGCATTTGAATCTATACGATAATAAAATAGTGTATGTCGAGGAGGAAGCCGAGTGTTGCTTTCAATGCATGAGAGACGAAGTGTATGTATTGTCTCGTAAACAACAAAATAGGATGAATGAAAAAACAAAAGAAGCATGTGCCATGAACCACAAACTGATATTAAGGTCAAAGATGAATGAAATGCAAGCGAAAAACGACCCAAAGCTCAACGAGATGAAAGCGAGAAACGACCTCATGGAAAGGGAAAGAGATTTGATTCAAAGGGAAAAAGACGTGTTGAAAAAGGAACTTGACGTGGTGAAAAAGGAACTTGACGAGTTGAAAACAAAAGAATATGAATGGAAAATAAAAGAATATGAATGGAAAACAAAAGAATATGAATGGAAAACAAAAGAATATGAATGGAAAATAAAAGAATATGAATGGAAAACAAAAGAATATGAATGGAAAACAAAAGAATATGAGTTGAAAACAAAAGAATATGAGTTGAACGCTAAAGTACAAAACATGTCAGTTGAAAATAAAATATTGATAAATTTGTTGCAAAGAAAAAGAGTGGACAGAATCTCTTCCAATACATGGCGTTGGAAAAACAATAGTGTAAAAAGGTTGGTTCGACCTCGTTCAGCCATCTCTCAACTTTCGAGTTCCCTAGCAAACCTTTAAAATTAAATCATGTAAGCTTCTCTGAAAAAAAAAAAAAAATTTTTTTTTTAAGAGGTAGAATGTTTTAAACTTTTTGAGCTCTTCAATCTGCCAAGAGTTTGGTTGTCAATATTATTTGCTCCTGAAAGATATTTTAAACTTGCCTCACATTCTTTTTTTGGCTTTTGCGATATTTTATTTTATTAGCCTTCCATTGTGAATCTTACACAATGTTCCAGGCACAGTCTCAAAAAATGTGTCAACCTTCCATTGGGAATCTTACACACAATGTTCCAGCCACAGTCTGAATCAATGTGTCAGAGTTTTTTTTTCTTGTCGTTTCCAAACCCAACCCCCCTCAATGGAAGAATGATTCCTGGTCCCGAGCTATGCTCCTTTCCAGCAAAATCTCCCATGGCTGTTCCAAACCCTAAATTTATATAATATATGGAATGTCAACATGATTTGCTTTTCATCTTTCACATTTTATTGGTCTTGCACAATGTTCTAAAAATTGTGTCAGAGTTTTTTTCGGGTCGTTTCCAACCTTGACTCTGAGAGTAGCCCAAAAAAATGGGAGATGAATGACTGGTCCCGAGCTATGCTCCTTTCCAGTCATCCATCTCCCATTTTTCTGGGGAATCCCTGTCCCCCTCCTCTACGAGGCTGCTCGTATGGGGTTGGGCGCCCTGCAGAGAGGACAGGTATTCCTCACCTCCAGGTGTTGCAGTAAACACCGCATGTGAAATACATGGCCACAATGTGTCTTTTCTGGCCAATGCATCGGACTCAGACAGATGGAACACGTCTCGGGTATTTGGAAGACGCTTTCGGGCCATTTGAGTGCAAAACAGCCATCCAAGACGGCTTGAGCCAAGAGAATCCAAGGGGCCAACGGTTGAGGTCCATGTCGCTTCCAGGCCTTGTACGCCAATCGATACAATTTGGGAAGGGCCAAGACCGTCCACAGAGCTTGCAGAAATGCCCCCTTGCCTTGGGCCGCCTGCTGTTCGAGGTAATCACTGTAAAGTTCGGAAGGTTCAGAAGAGGTGAGACATTCGAAGGTGGGCAGGTCGTCGATGGGCTCGGGATGGGGCAACACTTTCCGTAAAAGGTCTCCCAGGTCCACGGGGGAAAGAGCAATGACGTCGGACGGAGTGAGAGTCTGTAACTGGGCTCGAAACTGCAACATAAAAGTAATGTACTCGGCCAAATGGGCCTCGTGGTATTCGGCCAGGTAGATTTGAAAGGCTTTGTCAGACTCCATTGTCTCGTATGAGGCAAAAAGGCGTCCGAATCGTGCTTTTGAGAGAAGAGCGACGCGCAGGAAGTGCTTTTGGATTGGCTAGACAGGAGGAAGATCCTGTGAGGGTCATGTCCGTTCTTTCAAAATGGATGGCATCATCTCCGGGAAGCCGGAAGCCAAGCAGGGGCACTTTTCAAGGTGGCAGAAAGAGTAGGATCCACGGGCCCTGTCTCCAACATTGACAGTGAGCTCCTGTCAAACATTCGAGCGAGTGTAAAGACCCGTCCCGTACGACGACATGATTGAAGCGTTTCACGATAAAATAGTGTTCGGGGGCGTCAAAGACATTAAAACAATGGCAAGTGTCGGGTCCTTCCGTGCAGGCATCTGCACTATAGACACAATCGGAAAGATGGAATCCATGCTCGCTCAAGACCACCTGGACGGGAATGGGAAAGTGGGTCGCGAGTTGTTGAAATTTCACAATACCCGCTAAACGTTGCAAGCGTCGTCTATAAGACGACCAGCGTGAGAGGTTGTCTCGCAAACCTGGGAGAATGTTTTTTTCCAATTCACCCAGGAGAGAATCGAACGAGGTCATCATGAAGAGAATAAGAAATGTTGACAACAGAGCAAACCAAATGAAAGCTCGAGTGAAAGGCTCAACCTTTTTTAAACACTCTCCAATCTTTCTAAAAAAAAAATTTTTTTTTTTTTTAGAGAGATTGGTTGTAAACTTTATTTGCATCTGATAGATGTTTTAAACTTTATTTTTGCTTCTGAAAGATATTTCAAACTTTGTTTGCGTCTAAAAGATATTTCAAATTTTATGTGCTTCTGACAAATCTTTTAAACTTTATTCGCTTCCGACAGAGGGTTTGGGAAACCCACTCTGGATCACGTCATACATCCTTTGCCAACGTTTACTATTTTCGTCCGTCCAATGCATGGCCTGGGGTAAATAGTGTTGTCCAATCTCTAAAATTTGTTTCAATCGTGCTTCGGTGGGTTCACCGTGCATCACTCGTTCTTGAAACACCATCGATTCCAATAAAACGTGAATCACACAATCATGAGGGGGCTCTTTTCCCCGAGAACACACTAAACAATTTTGTTCACATTAACATGCATCCGAAACAACAGACATGGTCGGACACGATATATTGAAAAGAAAAAAAATTTCAAAGCACACTAGACGAGTAAATGAAATGAGGGGGTGGTAGAAAGCTTTTAAACTTTGAAAGAACACGGAGTTGTAATACTCGCAGCACTAGAAGAGAACAACTCTAGCTACACAAGAAATTAATTTATCCTTACAAAAAAAAAATTTATTTATTATTTTTTTTTTAGAGAGAGAATGTTTAAGAGCAAACACTTTGCAGATTACATTTCAGAGCAAACACTTTGCAGATTACATTTCAGAGCACATAATTTGCAGCTTCTCTTTTTCAACATGACCGACACGGACAATGTGTTGAGCCTGTTATCCGCCCCTGGTTCCCCTTTGCCCTCCATGGGTTCTCCTTCACACCCAGAGTCTTCTCATGAGCCCCCAAAACTAAACTCTCCCCAAGACCCTCGACGACGTCGTTTCTCCTCGTCTCGACGACGCCCTCCTTATGCTTATCGATTTCCCCAGCACCACGCTCAAGTCTTTTTCCATACGCACGGTCTGGCCGTGTTGTGTCTCCGAGACCATGGTTTCACGCTCACCAACGGGGTCGTCTCGTATGCTTCGGATCGCGTCGGGGCGCATAAAGTGTTCAACTCTTTACATTATCTCAATGTCGGCACCCTCTGTGTGACCGATTCTCGTTCCAAGCAAGACTTTAAAGACATTCAAGCAAAATGGAGCGCTTTCAGTCCTTTCAAACGCATCCCCGTCATGCTCTTGAAATCCCATGCACGAGCGAATGTCCCTTTTGCCACCAGACGCAATGTCATCGTTGGATTGCCGTGCAAGGCATGTGTGCCATTCTCCACCAACCTCTCAACCCCATTTTTCACTCGCATCCTGTCTGAAACGTATAAAAGGAGGACGCGGGTCGACGCTTCTCGTCAGTTTGCAGCATGGATGCCTTCCCAGAGCACCTCTCCTCCACCGTGGTGCCCGTGACGCTGCCCGAGAAACCCGATGCGTTGGAATATGCCGCTCAACAAGGCCAGGTGCGAGCGGGCATCCTCTACCAGGAGCCTCACGCCAAACGCGTGTTTACCTTATTTCGTCAAGATCCGTGGTACCACCAAAAGACGTTGCTGGACAATTTCAAGCGGGCCGTGCTGGAAGCCAAGCACGTCAACGAATTTCGACCCAACGCGATCCTGTGGGAAAAAGTGTCCAAAAGCCTCTTGAAAAATCCAGATCGTTTGCTCAAAAATACCGACAAGAGGATGGTGTACATTTATGGCAACCTGTTTTTTGTGAAAAAAGACTTTACCTTTGGGTTGAGAACGGTGCACCCCGGAGAAGTGCATTTCATTCAAACGACGCACGTGCCCCTGCTGCTCTACGAACTGCCCCCTTCCAGTGTCCAGTGTCGAGCCCGACCCAACGTGAACGAGAAGAGTTTCGAGCCCTACGACCAAATGCTCTACCATCGGACCATCTTGGAGCCACACACGGCCTATCCGATCCCGGCGGGAACCCACTATTTGCTGTTGACGGTTCAAAAAACCGTTTTGGGTCTGGACCTGATCCCCGAATCCCTGCTCCCTCAGCTCCTTCAGAAGGGATTTCACCTGGGAGATTTTCGAAAAAAAAACGTTGGATCAAATCACCTACAAGCTACTGCCTCCGACCCCAGTGCTTGGACTGAAGCGATCGGGAGAGGAGACGCGCCCCTCCAAGAAACGAGGATGCATCCAGAGACCTGTGCAGATTCCACAACCTGAGCTACTCTATCCGCCACCTGTGCAGATTCCACAACCTGAGCTACTCTATCCTCAACCTGTGCAGATTCCAGAACCTGAGCTCCTCTCTCCGCAACCAGTGCAGATTCCAGAACCTCAGCCGATTCCAGAACCTGAGCTCCTCTCTCCGCCACCTGTGCAGATTCCACAACCTGAGCCGATTCCAGAACCTGAGCTCCTCTCTCCGCCACCTGTGCAGATTCCAGAACCTGAGCTCATCTCTCCAGATCCCGTGCCAGAGCCCGAAGCTGCTTGGCTCGACCAACTCCTAACGTCCTTCTCTGGACCCGAACCCTCGGTGCTCCACCTGGTGCCCTCGTTCTTTGATGAAAACAATGAACTCATCACCTTCCTGGAGACTTTTGAACACGATATGGCGATGGAGCCCCTGGACTTGTCAATGCCCAAACCTTGTATCCGACCTTCTGTTGGATTTAAAGCCATGCAACCTCTGAATCTATCTTGTAGAGTATGATCATGATCAATAAAAAAATGATTATTTTTTAAAAAACACAAGTCTCCTTCTTTGTGTCCGAACATTTATTGGACCCGTTGCAAACAAAAAGTATAATTTTTTAAAAAACAAGTCTCCTTCTTTGTGTCCGAATGATACAACCTTTATTGGACCCGTGTCCAACAAAAAGTATTATTTTTTAAAAAAGCAAGTCTCTTTGTGTCAGAATGATCCAGCATTTATTGGACCAGTGTCGACATCGCACGACGATCGTGTTTGGTAATTTGGGTCGCTGGCCCGATCGAGTCACGTATTACGAGCACGACTATCCTTACACCATCCTCTTTGAACCCAATTTCGGGGTGCACGTGCCTCGGTCGTTTGGAAAGACCGTGGTCGTGTTTACCAGTCATTTGGATTTGACGTGGGATCCAGGCGTCGAGTTGAGATTCTTTCAACTGGGTCGTCCCCCGTCTCGCCGAGTTTGGGAAGCCCATCAACCTCACAATAAGGAGGCCTATACGTTGAATCTCACAAACTGCACGCGCCTAGCGGAGGTGTACGTGAGACTATTAACGTGGTTGGATGATTGGGAAATGCATCGAGACGACCCCCTTCCTTGGCGCCTGGTCATGCCCCCAGCTTGGAAACGGGCGTTGGAACCCCACGTGGAACGCTCGCATCGCAAGGCCTTGGAATATGGGATGCCAGTTGACGTCACGCTCCTCGAGCCTATATAAGGCCAGCTAGCAGAATCATTCTTTTTCAGAAGCATGTCTATCTATTTTGCTCATGCCAACTACTTTCTCCACCAGGGCAAGCCAGTGCCCATCGAGTTGTCTATTGCCACCCTTCCCAAGAATGGCAGTGATCCTCAAGTGCTCTGCATTACCGTCAACCATGACGGATTCGACTCCACGCCCCGAGACATGCGATACAATGCCTGCAAAAACGCTCGTCTTCGTCTGGTACGTCCCTTGCCCAAGAGTGTGCCTGTAGACTACCTACCCTATTGCGTGAAGGGCATGGTGGACCCAGGAGGTCTCATTGTCGTGAAAAGCTCCAAACAGCAAAAAATGTTTAAAGAGTTGGGACTCGTCACCGTATGCTTGGAGATGCTGCCCAAATTCAACACCCTTGGCGATGGCACCTTTCCCAACCCCATGCATGATGACCTCCACGAGGAAGGGGACGTGTCTCATTGCACCATGCTGAAATCTTTTCAATTTGCAAAATATCTGCAGCAGTTTCAAAAGTTGCAGGCGGAATGGAAGGACAAAGTTTCAGCTTTGAGAGAGTAAAAAAAAATTGCCCAATGGCCCAAAAAAAGGGGGACCGAGTCGACACCAAAGTCGACTCGGTCCCCCTTTTTTTGGATAAAGGAAGGTGCCAAGGTTGGAGAGCCTCTCTTTTAAAAATGTGTACTTTTTACCAACCTCTTTTATTTTTTTGCATGTCAATGTGGAATAGCCGATAGAAATCTCATGATATGGATTGCCAGCCAATAGGAATCGATTCACATGACCCACCAGAGTATACTAGGCGAGCCATCCGCCGCTCTTCTCTCAAATGCACCATGTCTCATCTAGCCTTTTTTGCTCATGCCAACGTGTTTCATCGTGGGGGTAAGCCTGTCCCCATCGAAATCTCCATTGCCAGCATTTCGGAGGATCCACAAGTCATGTGCATCACCGTGGATCATTCCAATGGGACCTCGAAAGATGACCGGGTCAATCGGTATATCAACGAACGTCTCCGTCTCAAAAGCCACCTGCCTGGATCCGTGCCCCTCGAATACCTCAGCTTTTGCGACAGGGGTAAATTTGGTCAGCTGGCACAAGGCAATCGAGGCCTCATCGTGGTCAAGGGAACCGACCAGCGCAAACTCTTTGAGCAGCTGGGGTTGTTTACCATCAGCTTGGAGACGCTGCCAAAGTTCCAGGATCTCCATGACAATACGCTACCCGATCACCTCCACGATGAGGTGCACGAAAATTATGACATTTCCGAGTGCACCATGGTCAAATCTTACCGGTTTGCGCGTTATCTACAGCATTTCAACAAGCTGCAGGCCGAATGTCAGAAACAAATGGCTGATTTAGTGGAGTAAATGTGGAACATTGAACTGTACATAGTAGTGAACATTGAAATATTAAACTCTACCTATTGAACTGAACCGAAAAAAGGGGGACCGAGTCGACACAAGAGTCGACTCGGTCCCCCTTTTTTTGGGTGAAGGAAGGTGCCAACGTTGGAGGGCCTCTCTTTGAAAACTTGTACTCATCTGTGAAAACATGCCCAAAAAACAGGCCCAAAAACAGGCCCAAATCCGTAACTAATACCTAAGAAGGAACCTTTTGTGTTCTAATTCATGACGTCATGAATGGATGTAAGTATCATGAAAATGAATGGAAGGAAACGATAGGATGCAAAATGAAAAAGGGTTGAAATATATTTCAGAAGCAAATAAAGTTTACAACCAATCTCTCTAAAAAAATATAAAATTTTTTTTTTTTTTTTTTTTACAGAGTGAGAAAACTTTTCAGAGCTGAGAATAGTTTGAGTTTGATTCTCAAGTTGTTCTTCAAGTGCTACGTGTATTATCATTGTCATTTTAATTTCCAGTTGTCATGTTCTGTAGACCCTCCTATGGGGGGTCTGCCTACACCATGAGTAGTTTTGTTATCTACTCGTGTCCTCCAACCCTTTGATAGCTCACCCTCCCTTATCGGCTCCATAGGAGTCGAGTTATTTTCGATTAAAACTGTGTTCTTTTCCAGGCTCTCGAGACCCTCCTATGGGGGGTATACTTCAGAATTGTACAGGGTTCGACAGGGCTTGAAGCCCACGTCCTACAATGTGCCACACAAGTTCATAAGCACCCTAGGAGCCCCGTGATTTACCTTTGAATTTTGTTTTTTTTCACTCTTTACAGACCCTCCTATGGGGGGTAGGGTAACAGCAGTTACACTGTTGCCCTCTACACGCTCCTCTCTTTCATTTGACATACTGCAAAAGCTTATGGGATCCATAGAAGCCGAGATGGGTTCAAGACCAGTTGACACCAGTTTTCGAACCCTATAGACCCTCCTATGGGGGGTAGAATCTTGTAACGGGTATCCTTCGAAAGAGCTCGCCCTTCCAAACACGTGGATAGGTGATACGACGCCCTGAGGGGTGTGGGGGCTGAGCAAGGTCCCTTTCAAATGTCGAAATGGTTTGGAGCCTAGTATCGAAACCCGGGACCCAAGGTCTAGATCCATGGTATATAACGATAGTCCCTGTGAAGGGCTATCCAACAACGTCAACCGTTTGAAAATCGGACGGATAGGTGAGGAGCAAATCCAAAGTAGGTCATAGGGCCTTTTTTAGCCTAGTGCCTGAACAAGGGGGTCTAGGTCCAAACCGATGGATGTTTTGTAAACTACAAACGATTCTGAATCTTTGGACGGGTCACACGTCTACGAGGGCCCCATAGGAGCCGAGATATCGCCACTTCCGGTTCACCAGGGGGGTCCCCATGACCCCCCAGGGAAAAGTCTGGACCCGATCCGACCGTAATTTACCGAGATAGAAGGTTTGGACTTGATTCCATAGCATTCCAATGGGAAAAGCTTCCATACTACGAGTCTAATGCTGCGAAAAATTACTAGTCCAATAAAATGCTACTGCGCCTGCGCCTTTAAAACTCTACTGCGCATGCACGATGTGATGTCACTCTTGAATGTTGGATATAAAATGGAGGACCTCGCTCGTCTAGCAGTCTCCCTTAGCAGTCTAGCAACTGCTAAGGGAGTTTTTTTTTTTAAATTTTTTTTTTAAAATTTTTTTTTTAAAAATTAATTAGTCTATATATATATATATATATAGTGAGAGATAGCAGCAGCCAGCAGCGAAACAGCGAAATAATTTTGGATTACGACCTATAAATAAGCAATTTTCAACAGTTTTCAGCGAACAGTGCCCGCACCAGTGGTCGACCCTTGCCAATTGTGATGTCATCCGATAGAGCTCCATCTCTTCTATCCCTTTTCGGGTTCACTTGCCACAAAATTTGTGTGTAAGCCCCCCTTAAGGGCCGGTGAGTCTCGCATGACATCTTTATTCACGTAATGTTTTAATTGTTTTCATATGATATATTTTTGTATAAATTTTTATATTTTCGGATGGCCCATACGATGGGTCATTGTTTAAACTTGGTTTCAATGTCGCACCTTGAATGGTTTTTGTGCTATAGTGGTTTGAGTGCGGGTCCCTTTTCGCGTCACGCGAAACTTGAACGGGACCTTGCTCAGCCCCAGGACCCCTCAGGTCATCGTGTCACCTATCCATCTGTTTGGAATAAAAGGCTCTTTCGAAAGATACCCCTTACAAGATCCTACCCCCCCTAGAAGGGTCTCTAGGGTTCAAAAACAGGTGACCCTTTGTCTTGAACCTATCTCGGCACGTACGAACCTATCTCGGCTTCTATGGAACCGAGAAGCGTTTGCAGCATGTCAAATGAAAGAGACGCGCTTGTAGAGGGCAACCCTCCCATTGATTTGACCCTACCCCCCATAGGAGGGTCTGTAAGGAGTGAACCATCATAACATTCAAAGGTACATGGTGGAGCTCCTAAGGTGCCTAGGAACGTGTGTCGCGCAGGGTAGGACGTGGGCTACGAGTCCTGTCGAACCCTGTAAACCATTGGAATACCCCATAGGAGGGTCTCGAGAGCCTGGAAACCCACACGGTTTGAATCGAAAAGAACTCGATCCCATTGGAATAGACCGAGATGGAAGGTTCGAGCACGATGCCATGAGAAATGAGACACTGAAAAAAAATGACAAGTCCTATAACATTCTACTGCGCATGACGTCACTTGAATGTAGGGTATAAATACTCGACAACTTGAGTCAAACTCAAACTATTCTTTGCTCTAAAAAGTTTCTCACTCTGTAAAAAAAAAAAAAAAAAAAAAAAAAAAAATTTTTAGAGAGATTGGTTGTAAACTTTATTTGCTTCTGAAATTTATTTCAACCCTTTTCATTTGCATCCTATACTTTCCTCCATTCATTTTCATGATACTTACATCCATTTCATACGTCATGAATTAGAACACAAAGGTTCCTTCTTAGGTATTAGTTACGGATTTGGGCCTGTTTTTTGGGCATGTTTCACAGATGAGTACAAGTTTTCAAAGAGAGTCCCTCCAACGTTGGCACCTTCCTTCACCCAAAAAAAGGGGGACCGAGTCGACTCTTGTGTCGACTCGGTCCCCCTTTTTTCGGTTCAGTTCAATAGGTACAGATTAATATTTCAATGTTCACTACTATGTACAGTTCAATGTTCCACATTTACTCCACTAAATCAGCCATTTGTTTCGACATT
Organism: Trichonephila clavata; assembly: GCA_019973975.1. Lineage (NCBI taxonomy): Eukaryota > Metazoa > Arthropoda > Arachnida > Araneae > Nephilidae > Trichonephila > Trichonephila clavata. The sequence goes on from BMAO01011913.1 coordinate 49,080, forward strand.
CGGCCTGCAGCTTGTTGAAATGCTGTAGATAACGCGCAAACCGGTAAGATTTGACCATGGTGCACTCGGAAATGTCATAATTTTCGTGCACCTCATCGTGGAGGTGATCGGGTAGCGTATTGTCATGGAGATCCTGGAACTTTGGCAGCGTCTCCAAGCTGATGGTAAACAACCCCAGCTGCTCAAAGAGTTTGCGCTGGTCGGTTCCCTTGACCACGATGAGGCCTCGATTGCCTTGCGCCAGCTGACCAAATTTACCCCTGACGCAAAAGCTGAGGTATTCGAGGGGCACGGATCCAGGCAGGTGGCTTTTGAGACGAGACGTTCGTTGATATACCGATTGACCCGGTCATCTTTCGAGGTCCCATTGGAATGATCCACGGTGATGCACATGACTTGTGGATCCTCCGAAATGCTGGCAATGGAGACTTCGATGGGGACAGGCTTACCCCCACGATGAAACACG
>BMAO01011914.1:0-34487 GCA_019973975.1 Trichonephila clavata
CGGAAGCCAGCCTTGAATAGATCAAAGCGTTGTATAAATTACATATTTGATATAGGGAGATAGGGAATAGTTTCTAACTTTATTTCAAATCAGCGAATATGTTTTTCGTACTTAATTGATCAAAATTTATTATTGCAAAAATTTTGATCAACCGAAATTTTGAAAAGCGCGGCCATGTATTCGTGATCATGTCGATTTTAAATAAGAAAATTGAGTTTGGTTTGAATAGAGAGAAATTTTTCCTGTTCAGACGTCTCCCTGCCGAATATCCAAAAATGTGAAAATTTTTATTGTAAACTTTGATCTAATTCAAATTAAGGCACATGTATCTTGATCAACATGCTGATTTTGCATAAGAAAATTAAGTTTGTTGAATAGAGTTGTGGAAATTTTTCCCTGTTCAAGACGTCTCCTGCTAAATATCCAAAAATGTGAAATTTTATTGCATAACTTTGATCTAATTGAAATTTTGAAAGCGCTACATGTACTCGTGATCAGCGTCGGATTTTACATAAGAAAATTGAGTTTGGCTGAATATGAGTTAGATATTTTTCTGTTCATGACGTCTCCTGCCAATATCCAAAAATGTGAACAATTTTTATTGCAATAACTTTTGATCTAATGAAATTTTGAAAGATGCTAAATGTATTGTGATCAGCGTCGGATTTTACAAGAAAATTGAGTTGGGAATAGAGAGTATTCTGTTCATGACGTCTCCCTGCCAAATATTCAAAAATGAAATTTATTGCAATAACTTTGATCTTAATTGAAATTTTGAAAAGCGCTATGTATTCAGGATCAGCGTCGATTTTACAAGAAAATTGAGTTTGCTGGAATAGGAGTTGATCTTTTCTGTTCATGACGTCTCCTGCCAAATATCCAAAATGTGAAATTTTATTGCAATAACTTTTGATCTAATTGAAATTTTGAAAGCGCCATGTATTCGTGATCAGTCGGATTTTACATAAGAAAATTGAGTTTGTCTGGAATAGGAGTGAAATTTTTCTGTTCATGAGTCTCCCCTCAAATAAACCAAAATGAAATTTTTTGCAATAACTTTGATCTAATTGAAATTTTGAAAGAGCTTTCGATGTATTCGTGATCAGTCGAATTTACATAAGAAAATTTAGTTTGTTTGGATAGAGTTAGAAATATTTCTCTTCATGACGTTCCACTGCCAAATATCCAAAAATGTGAAATTTTATTGCAATAACTTTGATCTAATTGAAATTTTGAAAAGCGCCATGTATTCGTGATCAGCGTCGGATTTACATAAGAAAATTGAGTTTGGTTTGAATAGGAGTTAGAAATTGTTTCTGTTCATGACGTCTCCTGTTAAATATCCAAAATGTGAAATTTTTACTTAACTTTTTATCTAATTGAAATTTTGAAAAGCGCACATGTATTCGTGATCACGCTCTGATTTTACATAGAAAATTGAGTTTGGCTTGAATAGAGTTAGAAATTTTTCCATGTTCATGACGTCTCCTGCCAAATAACGAAAATGTGAAAATTTTTATTGAATAACTTTGATTAATTGAAATTTTGAAAAGGAGCTACATGTATTCGTGATCAGCGTCGGATTGTATAAGAAAATTGAGTTTGCTGGAAAGAGTTAGAAATATTTTCCGTGTTCAGACGTCTCCTGAAATATCCAAAATGTGAAATTTTATTGCAATAACTTTGATCAATTGAAATTTGAAAAGCGCTACATGTATTCGTGATCAGCGTCGATTTTAAGAAAATTGAGTTTGGTTTGAATAGAGTTAGAAATTTTTCCTGTTCATGAGTGCCTCTCCAAATATCCAAAAATGTGAAATTTTTATTAATAACTTTGATGTAATTGAAATTTTGAAAAGAGCTGCATGTATTCGTGATCAGCGTCGGATTTTATAAGAAAATTGAGTTTATTCGATAGGAGTTAGAAATTGTTTCTGTTCATGACGTCACCCTGCCAAATATCCAAAATGTGAAATTTTATCGTAATACTTTGATTCTAATTGAAATTGAAAAGCGCCATGTATTCGTAGATCAGCGTCGGATTTTAATAAGAAAATTGAGATTGGCTGAATAGGAAGAAATTTTTCCCTGTTCAGACGTTCTGCACAAATATCCAAAAATGTGAAATTCATTTAGTTGCAATAACTTTGATCTAATTGAAATTTTGAAAGCGCTAACTATTCGTGATCAGCGTCGGATTTTACATAAGAAAATTGAGTTTGTTTGAAAGGAGTTAGAAATTTTTCCTGTTCATGGACGTCTCTGCCATCCAAAATGTAAATTTATTATTGCAATAACTTTGATCTAATTGAAATTTTGAAAAGCGCTAGCATGTATTCGTGATCAGCGTCGGATTTGAATAAGAAAATTGAGTTTGGTTGAATAGGAGTTAGAAATTTTTCCTGTTCATGACGTCTTCCCTCCAAATATCCAAAATGTGAACAATTTTATTGCAATAACTTTGATCTAATTGAAATTTTGAAAAGCGCTACATGTATTCGTGATCAGGTCGGATTTACATAAGAAATTGAGTTTGGTGAAAGGAGTTAGAAATATTTTCCTCTCATGACGTCTCCCCTTAAATATCCAAAAATGTGAAATTTTTATTGCAATAACTTTGATCTAATTGAAATTTTGAAAAGCGCTATGTATTCGTGATCAGCGTCGGATTTTATAAGAAAATTGAGTTTGGTTGGATAGAGTTAGAAATTTTTCCTGTTCATGGATCCTCTACAAATATCCAAAATGTGAATTTTACTAATAACTTTGATCTAATTGAAATTTTGAAAAGGCCATGCTGTATTCGTTGTCAGCGTCGAATTTACATAAGAAAATTGAGTTTGGTTGAATGAGGAATTAATTTTCCCTTCATGATGTCTCCCTCCAAATATCCAAAAATGTGAACAATTTTATTGCAATAACTTTTGATCTAATTGAAATTTGAAAAGCGCCATGTATTCGTGATCAGCGTCGGATTTTACATAAGAAAATTATTTGTTGAATAGGAGTTAGAAATTTTCCTGTTCATGACGTCTCCTGCCAAATATCCAAAATGTGGAAAGTTTATTGCAATAACTTTTAATCTAATTGAAATTTTGAAAAGGCTCATGTATTCGTGATCACGTGCGGATTAATAAGAAAATCTGAGTTTGGTTGAATAGGAGTTAGAAATTTTTCCTGTTCATGAGCTTCCTCCAAATATCCAAAATGTGAAAATTTTTATTGCAATAACTTTGATCTAATTGAAATTTTGAAAGCGCTACGTATTCGAGATCAGTCGGATTTTAATAAGAAATTGATTTGGTTAAATATAGGAGTTAGAAATTTTTCCTTGTTCATGATTCCTGCTAAATATAAAATGTGAAATTTTATTGCAATAACTTTGATCTAATTGAAATTTGAAAAGGCTACATGTATTCGTGATCAGCAATCGAATTTTACATAAGAAAATTGAGTTATTGAATAGAGTTAGAAATTTTTCCTGTTCATGACGTCTCCCTGCCAAATATCTAAAAGTGAAAATTTTATTGCAATAACTTTGATCCAATTGAAATTTGAAAGCCTCATGTATTCGTGATCAGCGTCGGATTTTAATAAGAAAATTGAGTTTGGTTGAAGGAGTTAGAAATTTGTCCTGTTCATGATGTCTCCCTGCTAAATATCCAAAAATGTGAAATTTTTATTGCAATAACTTTGATCTAATTGAAATTTTGGCGCCAGCATGTATTTGATCAGCGTCGGATTAACATAAGAAAATTGAGTTTGGTTGAATAGGAGTTAGAAATTTTTCCTGTTCATGATGCTCTGCCAAATATCAAAATGTGAAATTTTATTGCATTAACTTTGATCTAATTGAAATTTTAAAAGAGCACATGTATTCGTGGATCAGCGTCGGATTTTAATAGAAAATTGAGTTTGGCTGAATAGAGTTAGAAAGTTTTCCTGTTCATGACTCTCTCCAAATATCCAAAAATGTGAACATTTTATTGCAATAACTTTTGATCTAATTGAAATTTGAAAAGGCTACATGTATTCGTGATCAGCGTCGATTTTATTATTAAGAAAATTGAGTTTGCTTGAATAGTTAGAAATATTTTCCTGTTCATGACGTCTCCCTGCCAAATATCAAAAATGTAAATTTATTATTGTACAATAACTTTTTGATCTAATGTAATTCTTGAAAGCGCTACATTCGTGATCAGCGTCGGATTTACATAAGAAAATTGAGTTTGGTTTGAATAGGGAGTTAGAAATAGTTTCCGTTCATGATCGTCTCCGCTGCCAAATATCCAAAATGTGAAATTTTATTGCAATAACTTTGATCTAATTGAAATTTTGAAAGTGCTCATGTATTCGTGATCAGCGTCGGATTTTACATAGAAAATTGAGTTTCAGTTGAATAGGATTAGAACTTCCTTCTATGACGTCTCCTGCCAAATATCCAAAAATGTGAAAATATTTACAATACTTTGATCTAATGTTTGAAAGCGCCATGTATTTTGATCAGCGTCGGATTTATAGAAGAAAATTGAGTTTGCTTTGGATAGGAGCAGAAATTTTTCCCGTATCCGACGTTCCTGCAAATATCCAAAATGTGAAATTTTATTGCAATAACTTTGATCTAATCTGAAATTTTGAAAAGGCTACATGTATTCGTGATCGCGTCGATTATAGAAAATCTGAGTTTGGTTGGAATAGAGAAATTTTTCCTGTTCATGACGTCTTCCTGCCAAATATCCAAAATGTGAACATTTTATTGCTAACTTTGACTTAATTGAAATTTTGAAAAGCGCTTACATGTATTCGTGATCAGCGTCGGATTTTAACAAGAAAATTGAGTTTGGATGGAATATAGAAATTTTTCCTGTTCAAGACGTCTCCTGCCAAATATCCAAAATGTGAAAATTTTTATTGTACAACTTTGATCTAATTGAAATTTTGAAAGGCTACATGTATCTGCTATCAGCGTCGAATTTACATAGAAAATTGAGTTTGTTGAATAGAGTTATAAATTTTTCCTGTTCATGACGTTCCCCCCAAATATCCAGTGTGAAATTTATTATTGCAATAAATTTGATCAATTGAAATTTTTAAAAGAGCTACATGTATCTGTATCAGCGTCGGATTTTAATAAGAAATTGAGTTTGTTGATAGAGTTAGACATTTTTCCTGTTCATGACGTCTCCCTGCCAAATATCCAAAATGAAATTTTTATTGCTAAACTTTTGATCTAATTGAAATTTTGAAAAGCGCTACATGTATTCGTGATCAGCGTCGGATTTTAAATAAGAAATTGAGTTTGGTTGAATAGGGAGAAATTTTTCCTGTTCATGACGCTCTCCTGCCAAATATCAAAAGTGAAATTTTTATTGCAATAACTTTGATCTAATTGAAATTTTGAAAAGCAGCTACATATCTGTGATCAGCGTCGATTTTAGCATAAGAAAATTGAGTTTGGTGGAATAGAGTTAGAAATGTTTCCTGTTCATGACGTCTCCCCTGCCAAATATCCAAAAATGTGAACATTTATTGCAATAACTTTGATCTAATTGAAATTTTGAAAGCGCTACATGTATTCGTGATCAGCGTCGGATTTTACATAAGAAATTGAGTTTGGTTGAATAGGATAGAAATTAGTTCCTGTGTTCATGACGTCTCCTGCCAAATATCAAAATGTGAAATTTATATTGCAATAACTTTGATCTAATTGAAATTTTGAAAAGCGCTACGTATTCGTGATCAGATCGGATTACAAGAAAATTGAGTTTGTGGAATAGAGTAGAAATTTTTCCTGTTCATGACGTCTCCTGCCAAATATCCAAAATGTGAAATTTTTATGCAATAACTTGATCTAATTGAAATTTTGAAAAGTGCTCATGTATTCGTGTGATCAGCATGATTGTTACATAAGAAATTGAGTTTGTGGAATAGAGTTAGAAATTGTTTCTGTTCATGACGTCTCAATGCCAAATATCCGAAAAATGTGAAATTTATTGCAACTTTGATCTAATTGAAATTTTGAAAAGGCTGCATGTATCGTTGATCAGCGTCGGATTTTACATAAGAAAATTGAGTTTGTTGAATAGAGTTAGAAATTTTCCTGTTCATGACGTCTCCTGGCAAATATCCAAAATGTGAAAATATTTATTGCAATAACTTTTGATCTAATTGAAATTTTGAAAAGGCTACATGTATTCGTGATCAGCGCTCGATTTTACATAAGAAATTGAGTTTGTTATGAAGAGTTAGAAATTTTCCTGTTCATGACGTCTCCTGCCAAATATCCAAAAATGTGAAATTTTATTGCAATAACTTTTATCTAATTGAAATTTTGAAAAGCGCTACATGTATTCGTGATCAGCGTCGGATTTTAATAAGAAAATTGAGTTTGCTTGAATAGAGTGAATTTTTCCTGTTCATGACGTCTTCTCCAACAATCAAAAATGAAAATTTTATTGCAATAAATTTGATCTAATTGAAATTTTGAAAGTGCTACATGTATTGTGATCAGCGTCGGATTTTAATAAGAAATTGAGTTGGTTTGAATAAGTAGAAATTTTTCCTGTTATGACGTTCTCAACATCCAAAATGGGAAATTTTTATTGCAATAACTTTGATCTAATTGAAATTTTGAAAGAGTATGTATTCGTTGTCAGTCGAATTTTAATAAGAAAATTGAGCTTTAGTTGAATAGGATTAGAAATTTTTCCTGTTCATGACGTCTCCTGCCAAATATCCAAAATGTGAAAATTTATTGCAATAAATTTGATCTAATTGAAATTTTGAAAGCGCTATGTATTCGTGATCAGCGTCGGATTTTATAAGAAAATTGAGTTTGGTTGCTATAGGATAGAAATTTTTCCTGTTCATGACTTCTCTGCCAAATATCCAAAATGTGAATATTTTATTGCAATAACTTTGATCTATAATTAAAATTTTGAAAGCGCGCATGATTCGCTGATCAGTCGGATTTACATAAGAAAATTGGTTTGAAATAGAGTTAGAAATTTTTCCCTGTTCATGACGTCTCCCAAATATCCAAAAATGTGAAATTTTTATTGCATAACTTTGATCTAATTGAAATTTTAAAAGCGCTACATGTATTCGTGATCAAAGGTCGGATTTTACATAAGAAAATTGAGTTTGAGTAGGAGTTAGAAATATTTCCTGTTCAATGACTTCAATGCCAAATATCCAAAATGTGAAATTTTTAACTAAACTTTGATCTAATTGAAATTTTGAAAAGCGCTAATGTATTCGTGATCAGCGTCGGATTTTACATAAGAAAATTGAGTTTTTGAATAGGAGTTAAATTTTTCCTGTTCAGACGTCTCCTGCAAATATCCAAAATGTAAATTATTGCAATAACTTTGATCTAATTGAAATTTTGAAAAGCGCTACATGTATTCGTGATCAGTCGGATTTTACATAAGAAAATTGAGTTTTTGAATAGAGTTAGAAATTTTTCCTGTTCATGACGTTCTGCCAAATATCCAAAATGTGAAATTTTTATGCAATAACTTTGATCTAATTGAAATTTTGCCAAGTATGTATTCGTGATCAGAGTCGATTTTATAAGAAAATCTGTTGGTTGAATAGAGTTAGAAATTTTTCCTGTTCATGACGTTCCTGCCAAATATCCAAAATGTGAAATTTTTTATTGCAATAACTTTCAAACTAATTATTGAAAAGAGAGCTACATGTATTCGTGATCAGCGTCGGATTTTACATAAGAAAATTGTTTGAGTGAATAGAGTTAGAAATTTTTCTGTTCATGACTGTCTCCCTTGAATAATATCCAAAATGTGAACATTTTTACAATAACTTTGATCTAATTGAAATTTTGAAAAGCGCTAATGTATTCGTGATCAGCGTCGATTTTACATAAGAAATTGAGTTTGTTAATAGGAGTTAGAAATTTCCTCTGTTCATGACGTCTCTGCCAAATATCCAAAATGTGAAATTTTTATTGCAATAACTTTGATCTAATTGAAATTTTGAAAAGCCTACATGTATTCGTGATCAGCGTCGGATTTTATAAGAAAATTGAGTTTGGTTGAATAGAGTTAAAACTTTTCCCTGTTCATGACGTTCTGCCAAATATCCAAAATGTGAAATTTTATTGCAATAACTTTGATCTAATTGAATTTTAAAAAGCGTATGCTGCTGTGATCAGCGTCGGATTTAACAAGAAAATTGAGTTTGTTGAAAGGAGTTAGAAATATTCTGTTCAAGACGTCTTGCCAAATATCCAAAATGTGAAATTTTATTGCAATAACTTTATATCTATGAAATTTTGAAAAGCGCTACATGTATTCGTGATCAGGTCGGATTTACATAAGAAAATTGAGTTTGCTGAATGAGTTAGAAATTTTTCTGTTCATGATGTCTTCCTGCCAAATATCCAAAAATGTGAAATTTTTTATTGCAATAACTTTTGATCTAATTGAAATTTTGAAAAGCGCTACATGTATTCGTGATCAGCGTCGGATTTTAATAAGAAAATTGAGTTTGGTTGGAATAGGAGTTAGAAATTTTTCCCTGTTCATGACGTCTCCCTGCCAAATATCCAAAATGTGAAAATTTTATTGCAATAACTTTGATCTAATTGAAATTTTGAAAAAGACATATGTATTCGTCATCAAGCGCGAATTTACATATGAAAATTGAGTTTGGTTAGGAGTTAGAAATTTTTCCTGTTCATGAGTCTCCCCAGCCAAATATCCAAAATGTGGAATTTTATTGTAATAACTTTGATCTAATTAATTTTGAAAAGCTACATGTATTCGTGATCAGCGTCGGATTTTACAAGAAAAATTGAGTTTGTCTGAATAGGAGTTAAATATTTTCCTGTTCATGACGTCTCCTGCAAATATCCAAAAATGTGACATTTTATTGCAATAACTTTGATCTAATGAAATTATGAAAGGCTACATGTATTCGTGATCAGCGTCGGACTATAAGAAATTGAGTTTGTGGAATAGAGTTAGAAATTTTTCCTGTTCATGACGTCTTCCCTGCCAAATATCAAAATATTGACAATTTTATTGCAATAACTTTGATCTAATTGAAATTTAAAAGCCGCTACATGTATTCGTGATCAGCGTCGGATTTTAATAAGAAAATTGAGTTTGGCTGAATAGGAGTTAGAAATTTTTCCTGTTCATGACGTCTCTCCGCCAAATATCCAAAATGTGAAAATTTTATTGCAATAACTTTGATCTAATTGAAATTTTAAAGTGCTACATGTATCGTGGATCAGCGTCGAATTTACATAAGAAAATTGAGTTTGCTGAATAGAGCAAATTTGTTCCATGTTCATGACGTCTTCCCTCTTAAAGCCAAATATCCAAAAAATGTGAAATTTTTTATTGCAATAACTTTTGATCTAATTGAAATTTTGAAAAGCGCTACATGTATTCGTGATCAGCGTCGATTTTACATAAGAAAATTGAGTTTGGTTGGAATAGGAGTTAGAAATTTTTCCTGTTCATGACGTCTCCCAGCCAAATATCCAAAAAATGTGAAATTTTTTATTGCAATAACTTTTGATCTAATTGAAATTTTGAAAAGCGCTACATGTATTCGTGATCAGCGTCGGATTTTACATAAGAAAATTGAGTTTGGTTGGAATAGGAGTTAGAAATTTTTTCGTGTTCATGACGTCTCCCTGCCAAATATCCAAAAAATGTGAAATTTTTTATTGCAATAACTTTTGATCTAATTGAAATTTTGAAAAGCGCTACATGTATTCGTGATCAGCGTCGGATTTTACATAAGAAAATTGAGTTTGGTTGGAATAGGAGTTAGAAATTTTTTCGTGTTCATGACGTCTCCCTGCCAAATATCCAAAAAATGTGAAATTTTTTATTGCAATAACTTTTGATCTAATTGAAATTTTGAAAAGCGCTACATGTATTCGTGATCAGCGTCGGATTTTACATAAGAAAATTGAGTTTGGTTGGAATAGGAGTTAGAAATTTTTTCGGTGTTCATGACGTCTACCCTGCCAAATATCCAAAAAATGTGAAATTTTTTATTGCAATAACTTTTGATCTAATTGAATTTTGAAAAGCGCTACATGTATTCGTGATCAGCGTCGGATTTTACATAAGAAAATTGAGTTTGGTTGGAATAGGAGTTAGAAATTTTTTCGGTGTTCATGACGTCTTTCCTGCCAAATATCCAAAAAATGTGAAATTTTTTATTGCAATAACTTTTGATCTAATTGAAATTTTGAAAAGCGCTACATGTATTCGTGATCAGCGTCGGATTTTACATAAGAAAATTGAGTTTGGTTGGAATAGGAGTTAGAAATTTTTTCCTGTTCATGACGTCTCCCAGCAAATATCCAAAAAATGTGAAATTTTTTATTGCAATAACTTTTGATCTAATTGAATTTTGAAAAGCGCTACATGTATTCGTGATCAGCGTCGGATTTTACATAAGAAAATTGAGTTTGGTTGGAATAGGAGTTAGAAATTTTTTCGTGTTCATGACGTCTCCTGCCAAATATCCAAAAAATGTGAAATTTTTTATTGCAATAACTTTTGATCTAATTGAATTTTGAAAAGCGCTACATGTATTCGTGATCAGCGTCGGATTTTACATAAGAAAATTGAGTTTGGTTGGAATAGGAGTTAGAAATTTTTTCGGTGTTCATGACGTCTCCATGCCAAATATCCAAAAAATGTGAAATTTTTTATTGCAATAACTTTTGATCTAATTGAAATTTTGAAAAGCGCTACATGTATTCGTGATCAGCGTCGGATTTTACATAAGAAAATTGAGTTTGGTTGGAATAGGAGTTAGAAATTTTTTCCGTGTTCATGACGTCTCCCTGCCAAATATCCAAAAAATGTGAAATTTTTTATTGCAATAACTTTTGATCTAATTGAATTTTGAAAAGCGCTACATGTATTCGTGATCAGCGTCGGATTTTACATAAGAAAATTGAGTTTGGTTGGAATAGGAGTTAGAAATTTTTTCGTGTTCATGACGTCTCCCTGCCAAATATCCAAAAAATGTGAAATTTTTTATTGCAATAACTTTTGATCTAATTGAAATTTTGAAAAGCGCTACATGTATTCGTGATCAGCGTCGGATTTTACATAAGAAAATTGAGTTTGGTTGGAATAGGAGTTAGAAATTTTTTCGGTGTTCATGACGTCTCCCTGCCAAATATCCAAAAAATGTGAAATTTTTTATTGCAATAACTTTTGATCTAATTGAAATTTTGAAAAGCGCTACATGTATTCGTGATCAGCGTCGGATTTTACATAAGAAAATTGAGTTTGGTTGGAATAGGAGTTAGAAATTTTTTCGGTGTTCATGACGTCTCCCTGCCAAATATCCAAAAAATGTGAAATTTTTTATTGCAATAACTTTTGATCTAATTGAAATTTTGAAAAGCGCTACATGTATTCGTGATCAGCGTCGGATTTTACATAAGAAAATTGAGTTTGGTTGGAATAGGAGTTAGAAATTTTTTCGTGTTCATGACGTCTCCCTGCCAAATATCCAAAAAATGTGAAATTTTTTATTGCAATAACTTTTGATCTAATTGAAATTTTGAAAAGCGCTACATGTATTCGTGATCAGCGTCGGATTTTACATAAGAAAATTGAGTTTGGTTGGAATAGGAGTTAGAAATTTTTTCGGTGTTCATGACGTCTCCCTGCCAAATATCCAAAAAATGTGAAATTTTTTATTGCAATAACTTTTGATCTAATTGAAATTTTGAAAAGCGCTACATGTATTCGTGATCAGCGTCGGATTTTACATAAGAAAATTGAGTTTGGTTGGAATAGGAGTTAGAAATTTTTTCGGTGTTCATGACGTCTCCCTGCCAAATATCCAAAAAATGTGAAATTTTTTATTGCAATAACTTTTGATCTAATTGAAATTTTGAAAAGCGCTACATGTATTCGTGATCAGCGTCGGATTTTACATAAGAAAATTGAGTTTGGTTGGAATAGGAGTTAGAAATTTTTTCCGTGTTCATGACGTCTCCCTGCCAAATATCCAAAAAATGTGAAATTTTTTATTGCAATAACTTTTGATCTAATTGAAATTTTGAAAAGCGCTACATGTATTCGTGATCAGCGTCGGATTTTACATAAGAAAATTGAGTTTGGTTGGAATAGGAGTTAGAAATTTTTTCGTGTTCATGACGTCTCCCTGCCAAATATCCAAAAAATGTGAAATTTTTTATTGCAATAACTTTTGATCTAATTGAAATTTTGAAAAGCGCTACATGTATTCGTGATCAGCGTCGGATTTTACATAAGAAAATTGAGTTTGGTTGGAATAGGAGTTAGAAATTTTTTCCGTGTTCATGACGTCTCCCTGCCAAATATCCAAAAAATGTGAAATTTTTTATTGCAATAACTTTTGATCTAATTGAAATTTTGAAAAGCGCTACATGTATTCGTGATCAGCGTCGGATTTTACATAAGAAAATTGAGTTTGGTTGGAATAGGAGTTAGAAATTTTTTCGTGTTCATGACGTCTCCCTGCCAAATATCCAAAAAATGTGAAATTTTTTATTGCAATAACTTTTGATCTAATTGAAATTTTGAAAAGCGCTACATGTATTCGTGATCAGCGTCGGATTTTACATAAGAAAATTGAGTTTGGTTGGAATAGGAGTTAGAAATTTTTTCGTGTTCATGACGTCTCCCTGCCAAATATCCAAAAAATGTGAAATTTTTTATTGCAATAACTTTTGATCTAATTGAAATTTTGAAAAGCGCTACATGTATTCGTGATCAGCGTCGGATTTTACATAAGAAAATTGAGTTTGGTTGGAATAGGAGTTAGAAATTTTTTCGTGTTCATGACGTCTCCCTGCCAAATATCCAAAAAATGTGAAATTTTTTATTGCAATAACTTTTGATCTAATTGAAATTTTGAAAAGCGCTACATGTATTCGTGATCAGCGTCGGATTTTACATAAGAAAATTGAGTTTGGTTGGAATAGGAGTTAGAAATTTTTTCCGTGTTCATGACGTCTCCCTGCCAAATATCCAAAAAATGTGAAATTTTTTATTGCAATAACTTTTGATCTAATTGAAATTTTGAAAAGCGCTACATGTATTCGTGATCAGCGTCGGATTTTACATAAGAAAATTGAGTTTGGTTGGAATAGGAGTTAGAAATTTTTTCGTGTTCATGACGTCTCCCTGCCAAATATCCAAAAAATGTGAAATTTTTTATTGCAATAACTTTTGATCTAATTGAAATTTTGAAAAGCGCTACATGTATTCGTGATCAGCGTCGGATTTTACATAAGAAAATTGAGTTTGGTTGGAATAGGAGTTAGAAATTTTTTCCGTGTTCATGACGTCTCCCTGCCAAATATCCAAAAAATGTGAAATTTTTTATTGCAATAACTTTTGATCTAATTGAAATTTTGAAAAGCGCTACATGTATTCGTGATCAGCGTCGGATTTTACATAAGAAAATTGAGTTTGGTTGGAATAGGAGTTAGAAATTTTTTCGTGTTCATGACGTCTCCCTGCCAAATATCCAAAAAATGTGAAATTTTTTATTGCAATAACTTTTGATCTAATTGAAATTTTGAAAAGCGCTACATGTATTCGTGATCAGCGTCGGATTTTACATAAGAAAATTGAGTTTGGTTGGAATAGGAGTTAGAAATTTTTTCCGTGTTCATGACGTCTCCCTGCCAAATATCCAAAAAATGTGAAATTTTTTATTGCAATAACTTTTGATCTAATTGAAATTTTGAAAAGCGCTACATGTATTCGTGATCAGCGTCGGATTTTACATAAGAAAATTGAGTTTGGTTGGAATAGGAGTTAGAAATTTTTTCGTGTTCATGACGTCTCCCTGCCAAATATCCAAAAAATGTGAAATTTTTTATTGCAATAACTTTTGATCTAATTGAAATTTTGAAAAGCGCTACATGTATTCGTGATCAGCGTCGGATTTTACATAAGAAAATTGAGTTTGGTTGGAATAGGAGTTAGAAATTTTTTCGTGTTCATGACGTCTCCCTGCCAAATATCCAAAAAATGTGAAATTTTTTATTGCAATAACTTTTGATCTAATTGAAATTTTGAAAAGCGCTACATGTATTCGTGATCAGCGTCGGATTTTACATAAGAAAATTGAGTTTGGTTGGAATAGGAGTTAGAAATTTTTTCCGTGTTCATGACGTCTCCCTGCCAAATATCCAAAAAATGTGAAATTTTTTATTGCAATAACTTTTGATCTAATTGAAATTTTGAAAAGCGCTACATGTATTCGTGATCAGCGTCGGATTTTACATAAGAAAATTGAGTTTGGTTGGAATAGGAGTTAGAAATTTTTTCGTGTTCATGACGTCTCCCAGCCAAATATCCAAAAAATGTGAAATTTTTTATTGCAATAACTTTTGATCTAATTGAAATTTTGAAAAGCGCTACATGTATTCGTGATCAGCGTCGGATTTTACATAAGAAAATTGAGTTTGGTTGGAATAGGAGTTAGAAATTTTTTCGTGTTCATGACGTCTCCCTGCCAAATATCCAAAAAATGTGAAATTTTTTATTGCAATAACTTTTGATCTAATTGAAATTTTGAAAAGCGCTACATGTATTCGTGATCAGCGTCGGATTTTACATAAGAAAATTGAGTTTGGTTGGAATAGGAGTTAGAAATTTTTTCGTGTTCATGACGTCTCCCTGCCAAATATCCAAAAAATGTGAAATTTTTTATTGCAATAACTTTTGATCTAATTGAATTTTGAAAAGCGCTACATGTATTCGTGATCAGCGTCGGATTTTACATAAGAAAATTGAGTTTGGTTGGAATAGGAGTTAGAAATTTTTTCGTGTTCATGACGTCTCCCTGCCAAATATCCAAAAAATGTGAAATTTTTTATTGCAATAACTTTTGATCTAATTGAATTTTGAAAAGCGCTACATGTATTCGTGATCAGCGTCGGATTTTACATAAGAAAATTGAGTTTGGTTGGAATAGGAGTTAGAAATTTTTTCGGTGTTCATGACGTCTCCCATGCCAAATATCCAAAAAATGTGAAATTTTTTATTGCAATAACTTTTGATCTAATTGAAATTTTGAAAAGCGCTACATGTATTCGTGATCAGCGTCGGATTTTACATAAGAAAATTGAGTTTGGTTGGAATAGGAGTTAGAAATTTTTTCGTGTTCATGACGTCTCCCAGCCAAATATCCAAAAAATGTGAAATTTTTTATTGCAATAACTTTTGATCTAATTGAATTTTGAAAAGCGCTACATGTATTCGTGATCAGCGTCGGATTTTACATAAGAAAATTGAGTTTGGTTGGAATAGGAGTTAGAAATTTTTTCGGTGTTCATGACGTCTCCCAGCCAAATATCCAAAAAATGTGAAATTTTTTATTGCAATAACTTTTGATCTAATTGAAATTTTGAAAAGCGCTACATGTATTCGTGATCAGCGTCGGATTTTACATAAGAAAATTGAGTTTGGTTGGAATAGGAGTTAGAAATTTTTTCGTGTTCATGACGTCTCCAGCCAAATATCCAAAAAATGTGAAATTTTTTATTGCAATAACTTTTGATCTAATTGAATTTTGAAAAGCGCTACATGTATTCGTGATCAGCGTCGGATTTTACATAAGAAAATTGAGTTTGGTTGGAATAGGAGTTAGAAATTTTTTCGTGTTCATGACGTCTCCCTGCCAAATATCCAAAAAATGTGAAATTTTTTATTGCAATAACTTTTGATCTAATTGAATTTTGAAAAGCGCTACATGTATTCGTGATCAGCGTCGGATTTTACATAAGAAAATTGAGTTTGGTTGGAATAGGAGTTAGAAATTTTTTCGTGTTCATGACGTCTCCCTGCCAAATATCCAAAAAATGTGAAATTTTTTATTGCAATAACTTTTGATCTAATTGAAATTTTGAAAAGCGCTACATGTATTCGTGATCAGCGTCGGATTTTACATAAGAAAATTGAGTTTGGTTGGAATAGGAGTTAGAAATTTTTTCGTGTTCATGACGTCTCCCAGCCAAATATCCAAAAAATGTGAAATTTTTTATTGCAATAACTTTTGATCTAATTGAATTTTGAAAAGCGCTACATGTATTCGTGATCAGCGTCGGATTTTACATAAGAAAATTGAGTTTGGTTGGAATAGGAGTTAGAAATTTTTTCGGTGTTCATGACGTCTCCCAGCCAAATATCCAAAAAATGTGAAATTTTTTATTGCAATAACTTTTGATCTAATTGAAATTTTGAAAAGCGCTACATGTATTCGTGATCAGCGTCGGATTTTACATAAGAAAATTGAGTTTGGTTGGAATAGGAGTTAGAAATTTTTTCGTGTTCATGACGTCTCCTAGCCAAATATCCAAAAAATGTGAAATTTTTTATTGCAATAACTTTTGATCTAATTGAATTTTGAAAAGCGCTACATGTATTCGTGATCAGCGTCGGATTTTACATAAGAAAATTGAGTTTGGTTGGAATAGGAGTTAGAAATTTTTTCGGTGTTCATGACGTCTCCCAGCCAAATATCCAAAAAATGTGAAATTTTTTATTGCAATAACTTTTGATCTAATTGAATTTTGAAAAGCGCTACATGTATTCGTGATCAGCGTCGGATTTTACATAAGAAAATTGAGTTTGGTTGGAATAGGAGTTAGAAATTTTTTCGTGTTCATGACGTCTCCCTGCCAAATATCCAAAAAATGTGAAATTTTTTATTGCAATAACTTTTGATCTAATTGAAATTTTGAAAAGCGCTACATGTATTCGTGATCAGCGTCGGATTTTACATAAGAAAATTGAGTTTGGTTGGAATAGGAGTTAGAAATTTTTTCGTGTTCATGACGTCTCCCAGCCAAATATCCAAAAAATGTGAAATTTTTTATTGCAATAACTTTTGATCTAATTGAATTTTGAAAAGCGCTACATGTATTCGTGATCAGCGTCGGATTTTACATAAGAAAATTGAGTTTGGTTGGAATAGGAGTTAGAAATTTTTTCGGTGTTCATGACGTCTCCCAGCCAAATATCCAAAAAATGTGAAATTTTTTATTGCAATAACTTTTGATCTAATTGAAATTTTGAAAAGCGCTACATGTATTCGTGATCAGCGTCGGATTTTACATAAGAAAATTGAGTTTGGTTGGAATAGGAGTTAGAAATTTTTTCGTGTTCATGACGTCTCCCATGCCAAATATCCAAAAAATGTGAAATTTTTTATTGCAATAACTTTTGATCTAATTGAATTTTGAAAAGCGCTACATGTATTCGTGATCAGCGTCGGATTTTACATAAGAAAATTGAGTTTGGTTGGAATAGGAGTTAGAAATTTTTTCGTGTTCATGACGTCTCCCAGCCAAATATCCAAAAAATGTGAAATTTTTTATTGCAATAACTTTTGATCTAATTGAATTTTGAAAAGCGCTACATGTATTCGTGATCAGCGTCGGATTTTACATAAGAAAATTGAGTTTGGTTGGAATAGGAGTTAGAAATTTTTTCGTGTTCATGACGTCTCCCAGCCAAATATCCAAAAAATGTGAAATTTTTTATTGCAATAACTTTTGATCTAATTGAATTTTGAAAAGCGCTACATGTATTCGTGATCAGCGTCGGATTTTACATAAGAAAATTGAGTTTGGTTGGAATAGGAGTTAGAAATTTTTTCGTGTTCATGACGTCTCCCAGCCAAATATCCAAAAAATGTGAAATTTTTTATTGCAATAACTTTTGATCTAATTGAAATTTTGAAAAGCGCTACATGTATTCGTGATCAGCGTCGGATTTTACATAAGAAAATTGAGTTTGGTTGGAATAGGAGTTAGAAATTTTTTCGGTGTTCATGACGTCTCCAGCCAAATATCCAAAAAATGTGAAATTTTTTATTGCAATAACTTTTGATCTAATTGAATTTTGAAAAGCGCTACATGTATTCGTGATCAGCGTCGGATTTTACATAAGAAAATTGAGTTTGGTTGGAATAGGAGTTAGAAATTTTTTCGGTGTTCATGACGTCTCAAGCCAAATATCCAAAAAATGTGAAATTTTTTATTGCAATAACTTTTGATCTAATTGAATTTTGAAAAGCGCTACATGTATTCGTGATCAGCGTCGGATTTTACATAAGAAAATTGAGTTTGGTTGGAATAGGAGTTAGAAATTTTTTCGGTGTTCATGACGTCTCCCAGCCAAATATCCAAAAAATGTGAAATTTTTTATTGCAATAACTTTTGATCTAATTGAATTTTGAAAAGCGCTACATGTATTCGTGATCAGCGTCGATTTTACATAAGAAAATTGAGTTTGGTTGGAATAGGAGTTAGAAATTTTTTCGTGTTCATGACGTCTCCAAGCCAAATATCCAAAAAATGTGAAATTTTTTATTGCAATAACTTTTGATCTAATTCGAATTTTGAAAAGCGCTACATGTATTCGTGATCAGCGTCGAATTTTACATAAGAAAATTGAGTTTGGTTGGAATAGGAGTTAGAAATTTTTTCGGTGTTCATGACGTCTCCCAGCCAAATATCCAAAAAATGTGAAATTTTTTATTGCAATAACTTTTGATCTAATTGAATTTTGAAAAGCGCTACATGTATTCGTGATCAGCGTCGATTTTACATAAGAAAATTGAGTTTGGTTGGAATAGGAGTTAGAAATTTTTTCGGTGTTCATGACGTCTCCAAGCCAAATATCCAAAAAATGTGAAATTTTTTATTGCAATAACTTTTGATCTAATTGAATTTTGAAAAGCGCTACATGTATTCGTGATCAGCGTCGGATTTTACATAAGAAAATTGAGTTTGGTTGGAATAGGAGTTAGAAATTTTTTCGGTGTTCATGACGTCTCAAGCCAAATATCCAAAAAATGTGAAATTTTTTATTGCAATAACTTTTGATCTAATTGAATTTTGA
This sequence comes from Trichonephila clavata, assembly GCA_019973975.1. NCBI lineage: Eukaryota > Metazoa > Arthropoda > Arachnida > Araneae > Nephilidae > Trichonephila > Trichonephila clavata. The sequence goes on from BMAO01011914.1 coordinate 18,921, forward strand.
AAAGCGCTACATGTATTCGTGATCAGCGTCGGATTTTACATAAGAAAATTGAGTTTGGTTGGAATAGGAGTTAGAAATTTTTTCGGTTCATGACGTCTCCCAGCCAAATATCCAAAAAATGTGAAATTTTTTATTGCAATAACTTTTGATCTAATTGAATTTTGAAAAGCGCTACATGTATTCGTGATCAGCGTCGGATTTTACATAAGAAAATTGAGTTTGGTTGGAATAGGAGTTAGAAATTTTTTCGGTGTTCATGACGTCTCCCAGCCAAATATCCAAAAAATGTGAAATTTTTTATTGCAATAACTTTTGATCTAATTGAATTTTGAAAAGCGCTACATGTATTCGTGATCAGCGTCGATTTTACATAAGAAAATTGAGTTTGGTTGGAATAGGAGTTAGAAATTTTTTCGGTGTTCATGACGTCTCCAGCCAAATATCCAAAAAATGTGAAATTTTTTATTGCAATAACTTTTGATCTAATTGAATTTTGAAAAGCGCTACATGTATTCGTGATCAGCGTCGGATTTTACATAAGAAAATTGAGTTTGGTTGGAATAGGAGTTAGAAATTTTTTCGGTGTTCATGACGTCTCCAGCCAAATATCCAAAAAATGTGAAATTTTTTATTGCAATAACTTTTGATCTAATTGAATTTTGAAAAGCGCTACATGTATTCGTGATCAGCGTCGGATTTTACATAAGAAAATTGAGTTTGGTTGGAATAGGAGTTAGAAATTTTTTCGGTGTTCATGACGTCTCCAGCCAAATATCCAAAAAATGTGAAATTTTTTATTGCAATAACTTTTGATCTAATTGAATTTTGAAAAGCGCTACATGTATTCGTGATCAGCGTCGGATTTTACATAAGAAAATTGAGTTTGGTTGGAATAGGAGTTAGAAATTTTTTCGGTGTTCATGACGTCTCCCAGCCAAATATCCAAAAAATGTGAAATTTTTTATTGCAATAACTTTTGATCTAATTGAATTTTGAAAAGCGCTACATGTATTCGTGATCAGCGTCGGATTTTACATAAGAAAATTGAGTTTGGTTGGAATAGGAGTTAGAAATTTTTTCGGTGTTCATGACGTCTCCAAGCCAAATATCCAAAAAATGTGAAATTTTTTATTGCAATAACTTTTGATCTAATTGAATTTTGAAAAGCGCTACATGTATTCGTGATCAGCGTCGATTTTACATAAGAAAATTGAGTTTGGTTGGAATAGGAGTTAGAAATTTTTTCGGTGTTCATGACGTCTCCCAGCCAAATATCCAAAAAATGTGAAATTTTTTATTGCAATAACTTTTGATCTAATTGAATTTTGAAAAGCGCTACATGTATTCGTGATCAGCGTCGGATTTTACATAAGAAAATTGAGTTTGGTTGGAATAGGAGTTAGAAATTTTTTCGGTGTTCATGACGTCTCCAGCCAAATATCCAAAAAATGTGAAATTTTTTATTGCAATAACTTTTGATCTAATTGAATTTTGAAAAGCGCTACATGTATTCGTGATCAGCGTCGGATTTTACATAAGAAAATTGAGTTTGGTTGGAATAGGAGTTAGAAATTTTTTCGGTGTTCATGACGTCTCCCAGCCAAATATCCAAAAAATGTGAAATTTTTTATTGCAATAACTTTTGATCTAATTGAATTTTGAAAAGCGCTACATGTATTCGTGATCAGCGTCGGATTTTACATAAGAAAATTGAGTTTGGTTGGAATAGGAGTTAGAAATTTTTTCGGTGTTCATGACGTCTCCAAGCCAAATATCCAAAAAATGTGAAATTTTTTATTGCAATAACTTTTGATCTAATTGAATTTTGAAAAGCGCTACATGTATTCGTGATCAGCGTCGGATTTTACATAAGAAAATTGAGTTTGGTTGGAATAGGAGTTAGAAATTTTTTCGGTGTTCATGACGTCTCCCAGCCAAATATCCAAAAAATGTGAAATTTTTTATTGCAATAACTTTTGATCTAATTGAATTTTGAAAAGCGCTACATGTATTCGTGATCAGCGTCGGATTTTACATAAGAAAATTGAGTTTGGTTGGAATAGGAGTTAGAAATTTTTTCGTGTTCATGACGTCTCCCAGCCAAATATCCAAAAAATGTGAAATTTTTTATTGCAATAACTTTTGATCTAATTGAATTTTGAAAAGCGCTACATGTATTCGTGATCAGCGTCGGATTTTACATAAGAAAATTGAGTTTGGTTGGAATAGGAGTTAGAAATTTTTTCGGTGTTCATGACGTCTCCCAGCCAAATATCCAAAAAATGTGAAATTTTTTATTGCAATAACTTTTGATCTAATTGAATTTTGAAAAGCGCTACATGTATTCGTGATCAGCGTCGGATTTTACATAAGAAAATTGAGTTTGGTTGGAATAGGAGTTAGAAATTTTTTCGGTGTTCATGACGTCTCCCAGCCAAATATCCAAAAAATGTGAAATTTTTTATTGCAATAACTTTTGATCTAATTGAATTTTGAAAAGCGCTACATGTATTCGTGATCAGCGTCGGATTTTACATAAGAAAATTGAGTTTGGTTGGAATAGGAGTTAGAAATTTTTTCGGTGTTCATGACGTCTCCCAGCCAAATATCCAAAAAATGTGAAATTTTTTATTGCAATAACTTTTGATCTAATTGAATTTTGAAAAGCGCTACATGTATTCGTGATCAGCGTCGGATTTTACATAAGAAAATTGAGTTTGGTTGGAATAGGAGTTAGAAATTTTTTCGTGTTCATGACGTCTCCAGCCAAATATCCAAAAAATGTGAAATTTTTTATTGCAATAACTTTTGATCTAATTGAATTTTGAAAAGCGCTACATGTATTCGTGATCAGCGTCGGATTTTACATAAGAAAATTGAGTTTGGTTGGAATAGGAGTTAGAAATTTTTTCGGTGTTCATGACGTCTCCCAGCCAAATATCCAAAAAATGTGAAATTTTTTATTGCAATAACTTTTGATCTAATTGAATTTTGAAAAGCGCTACATGTATTCGTGATCAGCGTCGATTTTACATAAGAAAATTGAGTTTGGTTGGAATAGGAGTTAGAAATTTTTTCGTGTTCATGACGTCTCAAGCCAAATATCCAAAAAATGTGAAATTTTTTATTGCAATAACTTTTGATCTAATTGAATTTTGAAAAGCGCTACATGTATTCGTGATCAGCGTCGGATTTTACATAAGAAAATTGAGTTTGGTTGGAATAGGAGTTAGAAATTTTTTCGTGTTCATGACGTCTCCCAGCCAAATATCCAAAAAATGTGAAATTTTTTATTGCAATAACTTTTGATCTAATTGAATTTTGAAAAGCGCTACATGTATTCGTGATCAGCGTCGGATTTTACATAAGAAAATTGAGTTTGGTTGGAATAGGAGTTAGAAATTTTTTCGGTGTTCATGACGTCTCCAAGCCAAATATCCAAAAAATGTGAAATTTTTTATTGCAATAACTTTTGATCTAATTGAATTTTGAAAAGCGCTACATGTATTCGTGATCAGCGTCGATTTTACATAAGAAAATTGAGTTTGGTTGGAATAGGAGTTAGAAATTTTTTCGTGTTCATGACGTCTCCCAGCCAAATATCCAAAAAATGTGAAATTTTTTATTGCAATAACTTTTGATCTAATTGAATTTTGAAAAGCGCTACATGTATTCGTGATCAGCGTCGGATTTTACATAAGAAAATTGAGTTTGGTTGGAATAGGAGTTAGAAATTTTTTCGGTGTTCATGACGTCTCAAGAGCCAAATATCCAAAAAATGTGAAATTTTTTATTGCAATAACTTTTGATCTAATTGGAATTTTGAAAAGCGCTACATGTATTCGTGATCAGCGTCGGATTTTACATAAGAAAATTGAGTTTGGTTGGAATAGGAGTTAGAAATTTTTTCGGTATTCATGACGTCTCCCCAGCCAAATATCCAAAAAATGTGAAATTTTTTATTGCAATAATTTTTGATCTAATTGGAATTTTGAAAAGCGCTACATGTATTCGTGATCAGCGTCGATTTTACATAAGAAAATTGAGTTTGGTTGGAATAGGAGTTAGAAATTTTTTCGTGTTCATGACATCTCTAAGCCAAATATCCAAAAAATGTGAAATTTTTTATTGCAATAACTTTTGATCTAATTGAATTTTGAAAAGCGCTACATGTATTCGTGATCAGCGTCGAATTTTACATAAGAAAATTGAGTTTGGTTGGAATAGGAGTTAGAAATTTTTTCGATGTTCATGACGTCTCCACAGCCAAATATCCAAAAAATGTGAAATTTTTTATTGCAATAACTTTTGATCTAATTGAATTTTGAAAAGCGCTACATGTATTCGTGATCAGCGTCGAATTTTACATAAGAAAATTGAGTTTGGTTGGAATAGGAGTTAGAAATTTTTTCGGTGTCATGACATCTCAAGCCAAATATCCAAAAAATGTGAAATTTTTTATTGCAATAACTTTTGATCTAATTGAATTTTGAAAAGCGCTACATGTATTCGTGATCAGCGTCGATTTTACATAAGAAAATTGAGTTTGGTTGGAATAGGAGTTAGAAATTTTTTCGGTGTCATGACATCTCAAGAGCCAAATATCCAAAAAATGTGAAATTTTTTTATTGCAATAACTTTTGATCTAATTGGAATTTTGAAAAGCGCTACATGTATTCGTGATCAGCGTCGGATTTTACATAGAAAATTGAGTTTGGTTGGAATAGGAGTTAGAAATTTTTTCGGTGTCATGACATCTCAAGAGCAAATATCCAAAAAATGTGAAATTTTTTATTGCAATAACTTTTGATCTAATTGGAATTTTGAAAAGCGCTACATGTATTCGTGATCAGCGTCGGATTTTACATAAGAAAATTGAGTTTGGTTGGAATAGGAGTTAGAAATTTTTTCGGTATTCATGACGTCTCCCAGCCAAATATCCAAAAAATGTGAAATTTTTTATTGCAATAACTTTTGATCTAATTGAATTTTGAAAAGCGCTACATGTATTCGTGATCAGCGTCGGATTTTACATAAGAAAATTGAGTTTGGTTGGAATAGGAGTTAGAAATTTTTTCGGTTCATGACATCTCCAAGCCAAATATCCAAAAAATGTGAAATTTTTTATTGCAATAACTTTTGATCTAATTGAATTTTGAAAAGCGCTACATGTATTCGTGATCAGCGTCGATTTTACATAAGAAAATTGAGTTTGGTTGGAATAGGAGTTAGAAATTTTTTCGTGTTCATGACGTCTCCCAGCCAAATATCCAAAAAATGTGAAATTTTTTATTGCAATAACTTTTGATCTAATTGAATTTTGAAAAGCGCTACATGTATTCGTGATCAGCGTCGATTTTACATAAGAAAATTGAGTTTGGTTGGAATAGGAGTTAGAAATTTTTTCGGTGTCATGACATCTCAAAGCCAAATATCCAAAAAATGTGAAATTTTTTATTGCAATAACTTTTGATCTAATTGAATTTTGAAAAGCGCTACATGTATTCGTGATCAGCGTCGAATTTTACATAAGAAAATTGAGTTTGGTTGGAATAGGAGTTAGAAATTTTTTCGGTGTTCATGACGTCTCAAGCCAAATATCCAAAAAATGTGAAATTTTTTATTGCAATAACTTTTGATCTAATTGAATTTTGAAAAGCGCTACATGTATTCGTGATCAGCGTCGGATTTTACATAAGAAAATTGAGTTTGGTTGGAATAGGAGTTAGAAATTTTTTCGGTGTTCATGACGTCTCCCAGCCAAATATCCAAAAAATGTGAAATTTTTTATTGCAATAACTTTTGATCTAATTGAATTTTGAAAAGCGCTACATGTATTCGTGATCAGCGTCGATTTTACATAAGAAAATTGAGTTTGGTTGGAATAGGAGTTAGAAATTTTTTCGGTTCATGACGTCTCCCAGCCAAATATCCAAAAAATGTGAAATTTTTTATTGCAATAACTTTTGATCTAATTGAATTTTGAAAAGCGCTACATGTATTCGTGATCAGCGTCGGATTTTACATAAGAAAATTGAGTTTGGTTGGAATAGGAGTTAGAAATTTTTTCGGTGTTCATGACGTCTCCAAGCCAAATATCCAAAAAATGTGAAATTTTTTATTGCAATAACTTTTGATCTAATTGAATTTTGAAAAGCGCTACATGTATTCGTGATCAGCGTCGGATTTTACATAAGAAAATTGAGTTTGGTTGGAATAGGAGTTAGAAATTTTTTCGGTTCATGACGTCTCCAGCCAAATATCCAAAAAATGTGAAATTTTTTATTGCAATAACTTTTGATCTAATTGAATTTTGAAAAGCGCTACATGTAATCGTGATCAGCGTCGGATTTTACATAAGAAAATTGAGTTTGGTTGGAATAGGAGTTAGAAATTTTTTCGGTGTTCATGACATCTCACAGCCAAATATCCAAAAAATGTGAAATTTTTTATTGCAATAACTTTTGATCTAATTGAATTTTGAAAAGCGCTACATGTATTCGTGATCAGCGTCGGATTTTACATAAGAAAATTGAGTTTGGTTGGAATAGGAGTTAGAAATTTTTTCGGTGTTCATGACGTCTCCAAGCCAAATATCCAAAAAATGTGAAATTTTTTATTGCAATAACTTTTGATCTAATTGAATTTTGAAAAGCGCTACATGTATTCGTGATCAGCGTCGATTTTACATAAGAAAATTGAGTTTGGTTGGAATAGGAGTTAGAAATTTTTTCGGTGTTCATGACATCTCAAAGCCAAATATCCAAAAAATGTGAAATTTTTTATTGCAATAACTTTTGATCTAATTGAATTTTGAAAAGCGCTACATGTATTCGTGATCAGCGTCGAATTTTACATAAGAAAATTGAGTTTGGTTGGAATAGGAGTTAGAAATTTTTTCGGTTCATGACGTCTCCAAGCCAAATATCCAAAAAATGTGAAATTTTTTATTGCAATAACTTTTGATCTAATTGAATTTTGAAAAGCGCTACATGTATTCGTGATCAGCGTCGGATTTTACATAAGAAAATTGAGTTTGGTTGGAATAGGAGTTAGAAATTTTTTCGGTGTTCATGACGTCTCCAAGCCAAATATCCAAAAAATGTGAAATTTTTTATTGCAATAACTTTTGATCTAATTGAATTTTGAAAAGCGCTACATGTATTCGTGATCAGCGTCGGATTTTACATAAGAAAATTGAGTTTGGTTGGAATAGGAGTTAGAAATTTTTTCGGTATTCATGACGTCTCCCAGCCAAATATCCAAAAAATGTGAAATTTTTTATTGCAATAACTTTTGATCTAATTGAATTTTGAAAAGCGCTACATGTATTCGTGATCAGCGTCGATTTTACATAAGAAAATTGAGTTTGGTTGGAATAGGAGTTAGAAATTTTTTCGGTGTTCATGACGTCTCCCAGCCAAATATCCAAAAAATGTGAAATTTTTTATTGCAATAACTTTTGATCTAATTGGAATTTTGAAAAGCGCTACATGTATTCGTGATCAGCGTCGGATTTTACATAAGAAAATTGAGTTTGGTTGGAATAGGAGTTAGAAATTTTTTCGGTGTTCATGACGTCTCCCAGCCAAATATCCAAAAAATGTGAAATTTTTTATTGCAATAACTTTTGATCTAATTGAATTTTGAAAAGCGCTACATGTATTCGTGATCAGCGTCGATTTTACATAAGAAAATTGAGTTTGGTTGGAATAGGAGTTAGAAATTTTTTCGGTGTTCATGACGTCTCAAAGCCAAATATCCAAAAAATGTGAAATTTTTTATTGCAATAACTTTTGATCTAATTGGAATTTTGAAAAGCGCTACATGTATTCGTGATCAGCGTCGAATTTTACATAAGAAAATTGAGTTTGGTTGGAATAGGAGTTAGAAATTTTTTCGGTGTTCATGACATCTCAAGAGCCAAATATCCAAAAAATGTGAAATTTTTTTATTGCAATAACTTTTGATCTAATTGGAATTTTGAAAAGCGCTACATGTATTCGTGATCAGCGTCGGATTTTACATAAGAAAATTGAGTTTGGTTGGAATAGGAGTTAGAAATTTTTTCGGTGTTCATGACATCTCAAGAGCCAAATATCCAAAAAATGTGAAATTTTTTATTGCAATAACTTTTGATCTAATTGGAATTTTGAAAAGCGCTACATGTATTCGTGATCAGCGTCGGATTTTACATAAGAAAATTGAGTTTGGTTGGAATAGGAGTTAGAAATTTTTTCGGTATTCATGACGTCTCCCCAGCCAAATATCCAAAAAATGTGAAATTTTTTATTGCAATAACTTTTGATCTAATTGAATTTTGAAAAGCGCTACATGTATTCGTGATCAGCGTCGATTTTACATAAGAAAATTGAGTTTGGTTGGAATAGGAGTTAGAAATTTTTTCGGTATCATGACGTCTCCAGCCAAATATCCAAAAAATGTGAAATTTTTTATTGCAATAACTTTTGATCTAATTGAATTTTGAAAAGCGCTACATGTATTCGTGATCAGCGTCGAATTTTACATAAGAAAATTGAGTTTGGTTGGAATAGGAGTTAGAAATTTTTTCGGTGTTCATGACATCTCAAAAGCCAAATATCCAAAAAATGTGAAATTTTTTATTGCAATAACTTTTGATCTAATTGAATTTTGAAAAGCGCTACATGTATTCGTGATCAGCGTCGGATTTTACATAAGAAAATTGAGTTTGGTTGGAATAGGAGTTAGAAATTTTTTCGGTGTTCATGACATCTCAAAGCCAAATATCCAAAAAATGTGAAATTTTTTATTGCAATAACTTTTGATCTAATTGGAATTTTGAAAAGCGCTACATGTATTCGTGATCAGCGTCGGATTTTACATAAGAAAATTGAGTTTGGTTGGAATAGGAGTTAGAAATTTTTTCGGTGTTCATGACGTCTCCAAGCCAAATATCCAAAAAATGTGAAATTTTTTATTGCAATAACTTTTGATCTAATTGGAATTTTGAAAAGCGCTACATGTATTCGTGATCAGCGTCGGATTTTACATAAGAAAATTGAGTTTGGTTGGAATAGGAGTTAGAAATTTTTTCGGTGTTCATGACATCTCAAGAGCCAAATATCCAAAAAATGTGAAATTTTTTATTGCAATAACTTTTGATCTAATTGAATTTTGAAAAGCGCTACATGTATTCGTGATCAGCGTCGGATTTTACATAAGAAAATTGAGTTTGGTTGGAATAGGAGTTAGAAATTTTTTCGGTGTTCATGACGTCTCCCCAGCCAAATATCCAAAAAATGTGAAATTTTTTATTGCAATAACTTTTGATCTAATTGAATTTTGAAAAGCGCTACATGTATTCGTGATCAGCGTCGGATTTTACATAAGAAAATTGAGTTTGGTTGGAATAGGAGTTAGAAATTTTTTCGGTGTTCATGACATCTCAAGCCAAATATCCAAAAAATGTGAAATTTTTTATTGCAATAACTTTTGATCTAATTGAATTTTGAAAAGCGCTACATGTATTCGTGATCAGCGTCGGATTTTACATAAGAAAATTGAGTTTGGTTGGAATAGGAGTTAGAAATTTTTTCGGTTTTCATGACGTCTCCCAGCCAAATATCCAAAAAATGTGAAATTTTTTATTGCAATAACTTTTGATCTAATTGGAATTTTGAAAAGCGCTACATGTATTCGTGATCAGCGTCGGATTTTACATAAGAAAATTGAGTTTGGTTGGAATAGGAGTTAGAAATTTTTTCGTGTTCATGACGTCTCCCAGCCAAATATCCAAAAAATGTGAAATTTTTTATTGCAATAACTTTTGATCTAATTGGAATTTTGAAAAGCGCTACATGTATTCGTGATCAGCGTCGGATTTTACATAAGAAAATTGAGTTTGGTTGGAATAGGAGTTAGAAATTTTTTCGGTGTTCATGACGTCTCACAGCCAAATATCCAAAAAATGTGAAATTTTTTATTGCAATAACTTTTGATCTAATTGAATTTTGAAAAGCGCTACATGTATTCGTGATCAGCGTCGGATTTTACATAAGAAAATTGAGTTTGGTTGGAATAGGAGTTAGAAATTTTTTCGTGTTCATGACGTCTCCCAGCCAAATATCCAAAAAATGTGAAATTTTTTATTGCAATAACTTTTGATCTAATTGAATTTTGAAAAGCGCTACATGTATTCGTGATCAGCGTCGATTTTACATAAGAAAATTGAGTTTGGTTGGAATAGGAGTTAGAAATTTTTTCGGTGTCATGACATCTCAAAGCCAAATATCCAAAAAATGTGAAATTTTTTATTGCAATAACTTTTGATCTAATTGAATTTTGAAAAGCGCTACATGTATTCGTGATCAGCGTCGGATTTTACATAAGAAAATTGAGTTTGGTTGGAATAGGAGTTAGAAATTTTTTCGGTGTTCATGACGTCTCCAAGCCAAATATCCAAAAAATGTGAAATTTTTTATTGCAATAACTTTTGATCTAATTGAATTTTGAAAAGCGCTACATGTATTCGTGATCAGCGTCGGATTTTACATAAGAAAATTGAGTTTGGTTGGAATAGGAGTTAGAAATTTTTTCGGTGTTCATGACGTCTCCCAGCCAAATATCCAAAAAATGTGAAATTTTTTATTGCAATAACTTTTGATCTAATTGAATTTTGAAAAGCGCTACATGTATTCGTGATCAGCGTCGGATTTTACATAAGAAAATTGAGTTTGGTTGGAATAGGAGTTAGAAATTTTTTCGGTTCATGACGTCTCCCAGCCAAATATCCAAAAAATGTGAAATTTTTTATTGCAATAACTTTTGATCTAATTGAATTTTGAAAAGCGCTACATGTATTCGTGATCAGCGTCGATTTTACATAAGAAAATTGAGTTTGGTTGGAATAGGAGTTAGAAATTTTTTCGGTGTTCATGACGTCTCCAAGCCAAATATCCAAAAAATGTGAAATTTTTTATTGCAATAACTTTTGATCTAATTGAATTTTGAAAAGCGCTACATGTATTCGTGATCAGCGTCGGATTTTACATAAGAAAATTGAGTTTGGTTGGAATAGGAGTTAGAAATTTTTTCGGTTCATGACGTCTCCCAGCCAAATATCCAAAAAATGTGAAATTTTTTATTGCAATAACTTTTGATCTAATTGAATTTTGAAAAGCGCTACATGTATTCGTGATCAGCGTCGGATTTTACATAAGAAAATTGAGTTTGGTTGGAATAGGAGTTAGAAATTTTTTCGGTGTTCATGACATCTCCAAGCCAAATATCCAAAAAATGTGAAATTTTTTATTGCAATAACTTTTGATCTAATTGAATTTTGAAAAGCGCTACATGTATTCGTGATCAGCGTCGGATTTTACATAAGAAAATTGAGTTTGGTTGGAATAGGAGTTAGAAATTTTTTCGGTGTTCATGACGTCTCCCAGCCAAATATCCAAAAAATGTGAAATTTTTTATTGCAATAACTTTTGATCTAATTGGAATTTTGAAAAGCGCTACATGTATTCGTGATCAGCGTCGATTTTACATAAGAAAATTGAGTTTGGTTGGAATAGGAGTTAGAAATTTTTTCGGTGTTCATGACGTCTCCCAGCCAAATATCCAAAAAATGTGAAATTTTTTATTGCAATAACTTTTGATCTAATTGAATTTTGAAAAGCGCTACATGTATTCGTGATCAGCGTCGATTTTACATAAGAAAATTGAGTTTGGTTGGAATAGGAGTTAGAAATTTTTTCGGTGTTCATGACATCTCCAAGCCAAATATCCAAAAAATGTGAAATTTTTTATTGCAATAACTTTTGATCTAATTGAATTTTGAAAAGCGCTACATGTATTCGTGATCAGCGTCGAATTTTACATAAGAAAATTGAGTTTGGTTGGAATAGGAGTTAGAAATTTTTTCGTGTTCATGACGTCTCCCAGCCAAATATCCAAAAAATGTGAAATTTTTTATTGCAATAACTTTTGATCTAATTGAATTTTGAAAAGCGCTACATGTATTCGTGATCAGCGTCGGATTTTACATAAGAAAATTGAGTTTGGTTGGAATAGGAGTTAGAAATTTTTTCGGTGTTCATGACGTCTCACAGCCAAATATCCAAAAAATGTGAAATTTTTTATTGCAATAACTTTTGATCTAATTGAATTTTGAAAAGCGCTACATGTATTCGTGATCAGCGTCGGATTTTACATAAGAAAATTGAGTTTGGTTGGAATAGGAGTTAGAAATTTTTTCGGTGTTCATGACGTCTCCCAGCCAAATATCCAAAAAATGTGAAATTTTTTATTGCAATAACTTTTGATCTAATTGAATTTTGAAAAGCGCTACATGTATTCGTGATCAGCGTCGGATTTTACATAAGAAAATTGAGTTTGGTTGGAATAGGAGTTAGAAATTTTTTCGGTTCATGACGTCTCCAGCCAAATATCCAAAAAATGTGAAATTTTTTATTGCAATAACTTTTGATCTAATTGAATTTTGAAAAGCGCTACATGTATTCGTGATCAGCGTCGATTTTACATAAGAAAATTGAGTTTGGTTGGAATAGGAGTTAGAAATTTTTTCGGTGTTCATGACGTCTCCCAGCCAAATATCCAAAAAATGTGAAATTTTTTATTGCAATAACTTTTGATCTAATTGAATTTTGAAAAGCGCTACATGTATTCGTGATCAGCGTCGATTTTACATAAGAAAATTGAGTTTGGTTGGAATAGGAGTTAGAAATTTTTTCGGTTCATGACGTCTCCAAGCCAAATATCCAAAAAATGTGAAATTTTTTATTGCAATAACTTTTGATCTAATTGAATTTTGAAAAGCGCTACATGTATTCGTGATCAGCGTCGATTTTACATAAGAAAATTGAGTTTGGTTGGAATAGGAGTTAGAAATTTTTTCGGTGTCATGACGTCTCCAAGCCAAATATCCAAAAAATGTGAAATTTTTTATTGCAATAACTTTTGATCTAATTGAATTTTGAAAAGCGCTACATGTATTCGTGATCAGCGTCGGATTTTACATAAGAAAATTGAGTTTGGTTGGAATAGGAGTTAGAAATTTTTTCGGTGTTCATGACGTCTCAAGCCAAATATCCAAAAAATGTGAAATTTTTTATTGCAATAACTTTTGATCTAATTGGAATTTTGAAAAGCGCTACATGTATTCGTGATCAGCGTCGGATTTTACATAAGAAAATTGAGTTTGGTTGGAATAGGAGTTAGAAATTTTTTCGGTGTTCATGACGTCTCCCAGCCAAATATCCAAAAAATGTGAAATTTTTTATTGCAATAACTTTTGATCTAATTGAATTTTGAAAAGCGCTACATGTATTCGTGATCAGCGTCGGATTTTACATAAGAAAATTGAGTTTGGTTGGAATAGGAGTTAGAAATTTTTTCGGTGTTCATGACGTCTCCCAGCCAAATATCCAAAAAATGTGAAATTTTTTATTGCAATAACTTTTGATCTAATTGAATTTTGAAAAGCGCTACATGTATTCGTGATCAGCGTCGATTTTACATAAGAAAATTGAGTTTGGTTGGAATAGGAGTTAGAAATTTTTTCGGTTCATGACGTCTCCCAGCCAAATATCCAAAAAATGTGAAATTTTTTATTGCAATAACTTTTGATCTAATTGAATTTTGAAAAGCGCTACATGTATTCGTGATCAGCGTCGAATTTTACATAAGAAAATTGAGTTTGGTTGGAATAGGAGTTAGAAATTTTTTCGGTGTTCATGACATCTCCAAGCCAAATATCCAAAAAATGTGAAATTTTTTATTGCAATAACTTTTGATCTAATTGGAATTTTGAAAAGCGCTACATGTATTCGTGATCAGCGTCGGATTTTACATAAGAAAATTGAGTTTGGTTGGAATAGGAGTTAGAAATTTTTTCGTGTTCATGACGTCTCAACAGCCAAATATCCAAAAAATGTGAAATTTTTTTATTGCAATAACTTTTGATCTAATTGAATTTTGAAAAGCGCTACATGTATTCGTGATCAGCGTCGGATTTTACATAAGAAAATTGAGTTTGGTTGGAATAGGAGTTAGAAATTTTTTCGGTGTTCATGACGTCTCCAAGCCAAATATCCAAAAAATGTGAAATTTTTTATTGCAATAACTTTTGATCTAATTGAATTTTGAAAAGCGCTACATGTATTCGTGATCAGCGTCGGATTTTACATAAGAAAATTGAGTTTGGTTGGAATAGGAGTTAGAAATTTTTTCGTGTTCATGACGTCTCCCAGCCAAATATCCAAAAAATGTGAAATTTTTTATTGCAATAACTTTTGATCTAATTGAAATTTTGAAAAGCGCTACATGTATTCGTGATCAGCGTCGGATTTTACATAAGAAAATTGAGTTTGGTTGGAATAGGAGTTAGAAATTTTTTCGTGTTCATGACGTCTCCCAGCCAAATATCCAAAAAATGTGAAATTTTTTATTGCAATAACTTTTGATCTAATTGAATTTTGAAAAGCGCTACATGTATTCGTGATCAGCGTCGATTTTACATAAGAAAATTGAGTTTGGTTGGAATAGGAGTTAGAAATTTTTTCGTGTTCATGACGTCTCCCAGCCAAATATCCAAAAAATGTGAAATTTTTTATTGCAATAACTTTTGATCTAATTGGAATTTTGAAAAGCGCTACATGTATTCGTGATCAGCGTCGGATTTTACATAAGAAAATTGAGTTTGGTTGGAATAGGAGTTAGAAATTTTTTCGTGTTCATGACGTCTCCCATGCCAAATATCCAAAAAATGTGAAATTTTTTATTGCAATAACTTTTGATCTAATTGAATTTTGAAAAGCGCTACATGTATTCGTGATCAGCGTCGATTTTACATAAGAAAATTGAGTTTGGTTGGAATAGGAGTTAGAAATTTTTTCGGTTCATGACGTCTCCCAGCCAAATATCCAAAAAATGTGAAATTTTTTATTGCAATAACTTTTGATCTAATTGAATTTTGAAAAGCGCTACATGTATTCGTGATCAGCGTCGAATTTTACATAAGAATATTGAGTTTGGTTGGAATAGGAGTTAGAAATTTTTTCGGTGTCATGACATCTCAAGCCAAATATCCAAAAAATGTGAAATTTTTTATTGCAATAACTTTTGATCTAATTGGAATTTTGAAAAGCGCTACATGTATTCGTGATCAGCGTCGAATTTTACATAAGAAAATTGAGTTTGGTTGGAATAGGAGTTAGAAATTTTTTCGTGTTCATGACATCTCCAGCCAAATATCCAAAAAATGTGAAATTTTTTTATTGCAATAACTTTTGATCTAATTGGAATTTTGAAAAGCGCTACATGTATTCGTGATCAGCGTCGGATTTTACATAAGAAAATTGAGTTTGGTTGGAATAGGAGTTAGAAATTTTTTCGTGTTCATGACATCTCCAGAGCCAAATATCCAAAAAATGTGAAAATTTTTATTGCAATAACTTTTGATCTAATTGAAATTTTGAAAAGCGCTACATGTATTCGTGATCAGCGTCGATTTTACATAAGAAAATTGAGTTTGGTTGGAATAGGAGTTAGAAATTTTTTCGG
>BMAO01011915.1:0-42588 GCA_019973975.1 Trichonephila clavata
AAACTATCGCAACCAGCAATGTAAAATGATTGGTATAATTTAGCTCTATTTTCGGTATAGGGTTCGATTGTTGAAACTTTTCAAATATCAATTCTACTTTTTTTGAGTCCATTTTACTTATCACACCTCTTTTAAATATTTAAACGAAGAACCCCTCCTTTCCATCATATAAATACAACTTATCTATTCTCACCACGTCAAAGCCATTTTCTTCGAGTTTGATTAGCAAGTTATTTACATCACTATTTGTAATAGCTTGCTTTTCATTATTTGCAATAAACCTACAGGTTATTTGGTCACTTGAAGATTTTGAACTCCCTGGCCAAACTGCAAGACCCTTTGAGTATATTGCTATCATTTGCAGATTACTCGATTCAAATAACCTAACTATTTGTTCAAAGCTGCTAGACCTGTTCCACGCAAGCGCTATGTCACTACCTACTAGCTTTTTAACTTTGTAATCTTGTTCGTAATTGTCTTGAACTTTATTTATTTTACTATCTGAACCACTGCTAATTATAAGCTCAGGTAATGTTGCAGGTTTTTTTCCTAGATTATCTATAACAGCTTCTGCAAATTCTTTTGTACCAACTTTCTGTTTACTTCTTTTCTCCTTATACAAATCGGCAGTGTGTATTCTATCCTCTAAAGTCTTCAGCCATGCATCGTAGATTAGTTTTGCAGTACCCACTTGACCTATGTAAATTAGCATATGCACTGCAGCATTTAAAAGACCAGAAGGATTAGCTATGTTTTTTCCTGCAATATCAGGAGCAGAACCATGAACCGCTTCAAACATCGCATATTCATTACCTATATTGCTACTTCCAGCGAGTCCTACAGATCCAGAGGTTTGTGCCACTATATCTGATAATATATCCCCATATAGATTTTCAGTTACTATAACATCGAAATTCTCCGGTTCTGTGGCAACACGTGCCATTCCAATATCAACTATATAATGTTCTGCCTTTATGTCCTGGTATTCCTTTGCAATGCGATCAAACGCTGCATGGAAAGTTCCGTCAGTCATTTTCATTATGTTGTCTTTAGTCAGGCAAGTTACTTTTTTTCTGTTGTGTTTTTTCGCGTATTCAAAAGCATACCTGCATATCTTCTCTGAGCCAGATCTAGTAATAATTTTAGTGCATTGGTAAGAGTCACCAGTAAGCCTATGCTCTATTCCGGTGTAAACGTCCTCTTCATTTTCACGTATTACTACGATATCAAACTTATCGAATTTATTTTCTATAACAGGATGATATGAAATACATGGCCTGATGTTTGCATATAACCCTAGATTTTTTCTGAGTGCAACGTTCAAGCTTTTGTGGCCTTTACCTTGAGGAGTGGTTGTCGGAGATTTGAGTAATATCTTTGTCCTTTCGATAGATTCCCAACCACTTGGAGAAATTCCGTGAGACCATTCCTTACTATAAACACGCTCACCTATTTCAATAATATCCATTGAGATCTTCGCTTCCGCTTCGCGCAATATCGACAGCACCGCTTCCATAATTTCTGGTCCGATACCATCACCATATGCAACTGTGATTGGTGTTGACATAACTTTCCTCACTGTAAATGATTTAATGTTAATTCAAATAATAGAGTGGCACAAGTAGCTAATATTACCTAAATTAGTATATTTACGGTTACTTAATAACGTGCTTTTACATTAATTGGTAAAACATAGGTGAAGATATGGATACTGAAATAAATGTTAAAGTAAATTATGTAGGGTTTACAAGGCGTATTGTAGCAGAAATACTTGACCTCATCATATTTTCCCTGATTTTATCTTTGCTTTTATCTATAGACTGCTGCGAATCAAGCGATAAAAAAAGGAAGGAGGTGAATAAAATCAAGGTTAACTAAAAGGCGTGCTTAAGATTTACAATACAGCAATAATATTGAACTCAGTTATATTTTTCTGAAATTGCGATAAACATTCGACATAATTTTAAATATCTTTATCTCTCGATCTTATTTTCTACTCTCATTCTAATGATGCTAATCTTCTATTATGCTCTTTCTGCTCTTGAGTTAATGGCTTTTTACGATACTTTTTATATGGAATTATAACATTGCTTTGCAATTTTTGCCAACCTTGATATCCAGAATCGGCATGTTTTATGCTATCAAGTGGTAAATATTTTTCTTGTTTCCTTATGCGAAAATCACTAATTCTACCACGGTATGACTTTGACACTGATAAAATTCTTCCTCCTTCTTCGATAATAATCTCAGTTTTCATAGTGTTGGTTCTTTTTTTTCCTGAATATGATTTCTTCCGTTTTTTACTATCTTCTGGTCTCTGTATTTGCTGTTCTGTAACATCAGCCAAAATCTTCAGTGTTTTTTCTGGCGTCATACTTCTATCTTTTGTGATAGTAACTTTTTTGGCAAGTAATGGCTCTATTTTCTTCAGTAACCTACACACATTTGCGTTGTGCACATTGAACAGGCACCCTAAAAATCTGTGTGTTATGTAAGTGCGATAGTACAAAATTACGCAAAATAACTTATCTTCCAGAGTTGGTAGTTGTGATCTTCTACCATGGCACTTTTTTTGTTTTTCAAGTTTTTCCCACTCAGACCTCACTTTTTCCACCACCTTTTCGAACTCCTCTACAGTTAAACCTGTTATATTACGAAAGTTTCTTGGATGTTTCTTTATGTTATAGTAACTAAAGCTCATTTTTTTACCTTACTCAATCTGCTTATTCTTCTTTTACCTCTCTCACATCATTTTGTCATCACCTTTTGCAGCAGGTCTTATGTTGTATTCATCGCATCATTAGAAGATCAAGACTTTTTTCAGGAACTTGAACAACTAGCAACAAAAATACCATTTGTAGTTTTTACAGTGGTCGCAACATTAACACTAACAATATCCAAAATATTAATGGTAACAAAACTTGGTGGTACCCCAGGAAAACTATTGTGTGGTATGCATATTAAAGATGCTAATACATTTACAAATGCTACCCTAATACAAGCAACAATAAGATGTATTTCTAAGGGAAGCATCTGGATTATCTTTCGCTTTTTGCTTCATCTGCATTATCATGGTTATACTTTTCTATATCTTTTAATTGTGCTAATTTTATTTTTGTTTGCAGTATTTGATCAACGTAAACAAGCATTCTATGACAGGTTTGCAAAAACAGTAGTAATAGACTATAAACCTAGTTGATATTTTTCTTTAGTTGTTACCACCGTACCATCCCAGTAGTCCCCATGATGTCCATAGGATGTCATTCCAGTCTGAAATCTAGAAAAAAAGAAATTTAGATTTCAGGCTGGAATGACAGGAAGAGGTGTTGAGATTCCAGTGTCAGCTACTTGAGTGACACCCTTTCTAGCAGAAACTGCTCCTCAAATCACAACGTTCGTACAGCTGCGTTTTAGATTAGGCACTAATGCATTACTTCCAATACCTTCTTACCAATCACTGCAGGGGTTTCAGCAATTGCAATCCCGGCGCTCCGCATAACTTCTAGTTTTGCACCAGCACTTCCACCACCGGAAGAGATGATTGCTCCAGCGTGTCCCATACGTCTTCCTGGAGGTGCTGTTTGACCTGCTACAAAACCAACGATTGGCTTTTTAGTTTTTTCTGTTTTCACAAAATGTGATACATCCTCTTCTTCGTTTCCACCTATTTCACCAATAACTACAATACCATGAGTATCGTCATCTTTTAAAAAGAGCTCCATACAGTCGACAAATGTCATACCATGGACTGGATCCCCCCCAATTCCGATACACGTGGATTGACCAAGACCAACAGCGGTTGTTTGTGCTACTGCCTCGTAAGTTAAAGTTCCGGAGCGAGACATAATTCCTATGTGTCCACGCTTATGGATATGGCCAGGCATAATTCCTATTTTGCACTCTTCAGGCGTAATAATTCCCGGGCAGTTGGGACCAACTAATCGACTTTTTGAATCAACAAGCGCGCGCTTAACTTTCACCATATCAAGTATAGGAATACCCTCTGTAATACAAACTATCAATTCTATTTTTGCATCTATTGCTTCAAGTATTGCAGCAGCAGCAAATTTAGCAGGTACATATATTACCGTGGCATTCGCATCAGTTTTTTCTCTAGCTTCTGCTACAGTATTAAAAACCGGTAAATTAAGGTGAGTGCTACCACCCTTTCCAGGAGTTACACCGCCAACCATTTTCGTCCCGTAGTCAATAGCTTGCTCTGAATGAAACGTACCTTGTGCACCAGTAAAACCCTGGCATATTAATCTTGTATCTTTATTTACTAAAACGGACATGCTTTATTTTACCTCTTTTACTATCTTTTGCGCAGCTTCATCTAGCTCATCTGCAGCAATAATATTTAATCCTGACTCTTCTAAAATTTTTTTTCCTTCTTCAAAATTAGTACCTGATAATCTAACCACTAGAGGAACTTTAATGCTCATTTCTTTTACAGCCGCAACAATTCCACTTGCGATAATATCGCAACGCATTATACCACCAAATATGTTAACCAAAATTCCTCTTACGTTGCTATCAGACAATATGATTTTAAATGCTTCAGTTACAGTTTCTTTACTCGCTCCACCACCAACATCCAAAAAGTTAGCAGGCTCTGCTCCGTAGTATTTTATTATATCCATTGTTGCCATAGCAAGACCTGCACCATTTACCATGCAACCAATACTGCCATCCATTTTGATGTAACTGAGCCCATACTTTGAAGCCTCTATCTCTTCTTTCACTTCTTCATCATAATCACGAAGTTCCATAACTTCTGGGTGACGATATAAAGCATTATCATCGAAATTGATTTTAGCATCGAGTGCAATAAAATCTCCAGAATTTGTTTCAACTAGTGGGTTGATTTCAATTTGGCTCGCATCAGTTGCAATAAACGCATCATATATATTTTTTGCAACATTTGTTATTTTTTCTATTTGTTCTGAACTCAAATTAAAACTGCTGCTTAACTTGCTGCTATCAAAACTTGTAGCAAGATCAATATCAAATTTCACAATTTTTGCGGGAGAATTTTTCGCCACTTCTTCGATGTCCATTCCACCTTCTGAGGAAAATATGAATATTGGCCTACTGAGCTTCGGGTCAATTACCAGGCTTAAGTAATACTCTTTCTTAATACTTGAGCCTTCTTCAATGTATACTCTTCTTACTTGCTGCCCGCTTGGCCCTGTTTGATGAGTAACTAAAGTCATACCAATCATGTCTTTTACAAACTGTTGAGCTTCTTCATCTGACTTTGCTAGCTTTACGCCACCGGCTTTACCCCTACCACCTGCATGAATTTGAGCTTTAACCACAAACATGTCAGATTTTAATTGGCTTACTTGAGTCTTCACTCCTTCTGCAGATATAGTGACAAAACCTTTTGGCACCGGAACATTAAATTTATGCAAAATCTCTTTTGCTTGATATTCGTGAATATTCATAAAACAACCAATGATAAACTATTAAAAAATTACCAACCGTAACGCTGCCTTCTGCATTCTTGCTGGTGCCTCTTTTTTCTCGCTTCAGCTTTCTTTTTAGCTGTTTTTTCTGATTTTTTTTCATGATATTGTTTTTTCATTTTCAACCCTCTTCCTTCCTTTTGAATTGTTTTTTTCAATACTGGAAGAGCTCTGTCTACATCACCATAATGGACTGATACTTCAATCAAACTCTATACCTCCTTCGGTAATCATTTCAAAATCTATTTATAAATTAGAAAATTAACATTGTCAATTATTTTATAAACTTGAGCGTTAAGATGTAATATGCCATAATTTACACGGCAAATGGTGCCATTCCAGTGTCAGCTACTTGAATGATATCCTTAACTGATGGGGATTGCTCCTATCTTACAGTGCTCTTGCAATTGTGCTAACATCGGGGCGGAGAGATTTGAACTCCCGACCCTTTGGTCCCAAACCAAATGCGCTACCAGGCTGCGCTACGCCCCGACTTCTTTACTCAGAGTATCAATAACTCAGGCAAAATGCAAGGTTCATTTGTTTATTTTAGAAAAAATATAATATAAGATTTAATATTATTTTAGAATATGTTTTTTATTAGCTCCTCTTTAGTAGCAAACTGCTTCGCAGGCGGCCTATAGAGTTTGTACAGTTAGCGCGTGCAACACTGAATCAGATTTCTCTATGGCCCAAACCTTAGCCATATTTAAAAATCTAGCTACACCAATTGGTGAAAGTTAGTGCAGCAACCACAGCAGTATCGACCCTTAAAATTCTTTTTCCTAGACTCAATTTTTGACAAAACTTATCGGCAAGATCAAGTTCATAAGATGAAAAACCACCTTCAGGGCCAACAATAATAGCAACATTTTTCTTACCTTTCAGCACTTTATCAGCTTTACCTGTTTCATCACATAAAACAAAATTTTTACTCTGGGAATCAGGTAACTCACAAAAGTTAATAGGAGGCAAAATCTCTGGTATACTCATCCTACCGGATTGTTCCGCAGCTTCGATTGCCTGTAATTTTGCTCTACTTAGGTTAATGTTTTTTACTACTGTACGTTCCGTTGAAATAAATTGAATGCAGGTTACTCCCATTTCAGTTGCCTGTCTTACTATGTTGCCTAAAGCACCACTTTTTACCATGGCACAATATAAGTATAAATTTTCCTCATATTGCTGTTGTTTAGTGCATTCTTTGAGTGTAACTTTTGTTAATTTACGCGATATATTAACTACTTCTCCTAACCATTCTCCATCCTTTCCATTAAAAAGAGAGAGATTATCATACTTCTTAAGCCGCATTACACTGCAAATATAGTGACTTTGTTGTGGATTAAGTGCTAAACTCACGCCTTGTGATAAAGCTTCTTCAAAATAAAGCCTAATTTTTCCCATTCAAAACTTTAATTATATTCTACTTGAGTGACTCTTACGGGATTTGAACCCGTGTTACCACCGTGAAAGGGTGGTGTCCTAACCACTAGACGAAAGAGTCAATGCGAATTAACTCAAGTTATATTGATTATGCACATAAAGTCAATTATTTTATGGCGCAAACGCCTTTCTCTATTCCATATTTAATATTCACTGAATTTATTTCAGATTTAGGAGTTTTAGATCCTAATTCTAATTGTTGTTCAACTTTTGTATCGGAATCATAGCCAGAATCGTAGCCAGAATCTCTACGCTCATATTTCTGCTTTATTTCTTCTACACTAAAGCCAGCCTTGGTCTTAATTTTTTGATTATTAGTCTGTTGCTGACTTATCGGCTTATTAGCACTTAGCTTCACTTGCTCTTGTCAATCATTCACTTTATCCTGCACTAACCCATGGTAAGTTCCAGAATTGGCTTTTACATCTTTTGCTTTTTTTTCTGCTCTTTTCTTGGACAAATCTACCCTAGCATAAATAGGTTCTGACGATTGTTCTGGCTCTTTCTGTTTTAGGCTAGCAGGCTTTTTTTGTTCTGAAAGATCATCTATAGTGCAATAAATAGGTTCTTCTGATATACTCAAATAACCACTATCGTTCAATAGACCTGCTGCAAAAGGTGATGACAAAATGATGTGAGAGAGGTAAAAGAAGAATAAGCAGATTGAGTAAGGTAAAAAAATGAGCTTTAGTTACTATAACATAAAGAAACATCCAAGAAACTTTCGTAATATAACAGGTTTAACTGTAGAGGAGTTCGAAAAGGTGGTGGAAAAAGTGAGGTCTGAGTGGGAAAAACTTGAAAAACAAAAAAAGTGCCATGGTAGAAGATCACAACTACCAACTCTGGAAGATAAGTTATTTTGCGTAATTTTGTACTATCGCACTTACATAACACACAGATTTTTAGGGTGCCTGTTCAATGTGCACAACGCAAATGTGTGTAGGTTACTGAAGAAAATAGAGCCATTACTTGCCAAAAAAGTTACTATCACAAAAGATAGAAGTATGACGCCAGAAAAAACACTGAAGATTTTGGCTGATGTTACAGAACAGCAAATACAGAGACCAGAAGATAAGACCTGCTGCGAATCAAGCGATAAAAAAAAGGGAAGGAGGGTGAATAAAATCAAGGTTAACTAAAAGGCGTGCTTAAGATTTACAATACCAGCAATAATATTGAACCTCAGGTTATATTTTTTCTGAAAATTGCGATAAACATTCGACATAATTTTAAATATCTTTATCTCTCGGATCTTATTTTCTACTCTCATTCTAAATGATGCTAATCTTCTATTATGCTCTTTCTGCTCTTGAGTTAATGGCTTTTTACGATACTTTTTATATGGAATTATAACATTGCTTTGCAATTTTTGCCAACCTTGATATCCAGAATCGGCATGTTTTATGCTATCAAGTGGTAAATATTTTTCTTGTTTCCTTATGCGAAAATCACTAATTCTACCACGGTATGACTTTGACACTGATAAAATTCTTCCTCCTTCTTCGATAATAATCTCAGTTTTCATAGTGTTGGTTCTTTTTTTTCCTGAATATGATTTCTTCCGTTTTTTACTATCTTCTGGTCTCTGTATTTGCTGTTCTGTAACATCAGCCAAAATCTTCAGTGTTTTTTCTGGCGTCATACTTCTATCTTTTGTGATAGTAACTTTTTTGGCAAGTAATGGCTCTATTTTCTTCAGTAACCTACACACATTTGCGTTGTGCACATTGAACAGGCACCCTAAAAATCTGTGTGTTATGTAAGTGCGATAGTACAAAATTACGCAAAATAACTTATCTTCCAGAGTTGGTAGTTGTGATCTTCTACCATGGCACTTTTTTTGTTTTTCAAGTTTTTCCCACTCAGACCTCACTTTTTCCACCACCTTTTCGAACTCCTCTACAGTTAAACCTGTTATATTACGAAAGTTTCTTGGATGTTTCTTTATGTTATAGTAACTAAAGCTCATTTTTTTACCTTACTCAATCTGCTTATTCTTCTTTTACCTCTCTCACATCATTTTGTCATCACCTTTTGCAGCAGGTCTATAGTTATAGATTACACTTCTTATACCGTCGCTGCCTATTGCATTAATGTTGGCGCCAGCATTAATAAGTAATTCCATTACATCATAATCAAGACTTTTTACTGCATATCCTAAAGCCTGATTTAAAGCTTGATTATTATTTATATCAAATGATCCTATATTCTTGAGAGACATAGTCTTTGAAAAGAATTTTCTAAAACTATTTAGTGTATCGTGGAGATTTAGAGCAAATCTAACATTTTTTATGTTATTATTTTTGACAGATTTAATTAAAAAATTATCTATTATGTTCATGATTGTACCCCTCTATATAAAAGCTCACTATTGTGGTACAATTTTAAACTATAACGATTTATTTTTTACTAATAGAGCTCTATAACCACTTAACAAGTGGTGGCATTGACATCATAATTGCATCTGGATTGCCGTCAGTCATCAAACCAAACCTCGTGCCACGATCGTATAACAGATTGAATTCTACATATCTGCCACGTTTTATTAATTGATTTTCTCGTTGTTCTTTTGTCCAAGATTTTTGTATATGTTTACGTATGATGTGCAAATAAATTTCCAAAAAGGCTTCACCTACTGCTTTTGTGAACTCAAAATCATTTCTCCAATTGCCAGAACTCAGATTATCATAGAAAATACCACCAATGCCACGCGGCTCTTTTCTATGTGGTAAGAAAAAATAGTTGTCACATTGCTCTTTAAATTTTGGATAATATCCGGTGTCAAATCTATCACATGTTATTTTGATTGATTCATGAATATACTTGCAATCTTCTTCATTTTTATATATTGGCGTAAAATCCATCCCTCCACCAAACCATTGTTTTGAAGTATATATCAGCCTTGTGTTCATATGTGCTGCAGGGATAAGGGGCGATTGCATATGAGACACTAAAGATATACCGCTTGCCCAAAACTCTCCGTTACTTTCACTTGCACCAGGAATTTCATTAATAGCTGAATCTGCAAATTTTCCGTGTACTTTTGAAACGTTTACTCCAACTTTTTCAAAAACATTGCCAAAAATAATTGTAGATTCACCACCTCCACCACCTGGGCGATCCCACTTTCTTTTTTCGATCTTTGGCTCTGCGGATGATTGTTTTTCAATTAATAAGAAAGATTCTATGATCTTATCTCTTAGTGCACAGAACCACTTAAATGCTTGTGTTCTTTGTTTTTCCATAATATCCTCTCGCTAGCTTATTAACATTGTTATATCTGATATTTAAGGAACTTAATTAGATTTGGATGATAATTATCTATCAAAGACGTTAATAAATCTATAATAATTAAATCAATATAATAAAACATTTTCGTATGTACAACGATGCCAAGTAACAATAATGAGTAAAAGATACATAGATAACAAAAAAGAGAACAGGGTTGACTTCATACTAAGAAATTATGGAATGTCAATTGTTGTGATGGCAGTTATTATGCTCTTACCTCCAGTAGCAATATCGATACTCTACTTTTTTGATATATATAGTCAGCATATTAATATAGAGATTAATTTATTAGTTAGCATTCTAACAACTCTCTTTATGATATATAATGTAAAACGCTACAGATACCTACTTAATACTATAGAATTTCAAAATGCAATATTTGCAAATGCACTAAATCATAATACAGAATTTTGCCTTATTTTACATAGAGATGAGGGTATTATTTATGCTGATGCAAGGTTCTACGAAAGGTTTAAAGATCATATAGATGATGACATTACGTTAGGCAAGATTTTTGAAATAGGAGATGTTTCAGAAGAAGACAAAAAAGTACTCTATCATGCACTAAAAAATAACTCTTCTGTACAAGTATGCATTTCCTTAAACAAGAAGAATAGAGTATCTAACTTTCTTTTGCTCTTTGAGCCGATACCAGATAATCCCCAAATTGCTATAAATAGTAATAAGATTTTAAATTTATCATTAGTGCCAATAGCAAGGCCAGATGGGTATTTTGTGTTAAAAGCAACACAGATAAACAAGGAGCAGATATATGAAGAGTTAATAGAAAAACACAGTATAGGAACTTACATTGCAAATGCCAAAGGGGTGATTTTATCTGTAAATAAAAGATTTTTAGATATATTTGAACTGAAAAAACTGGAAAAAGGTAGCTCAATCAGTGATTTTATATCTCAATCTAAATATAATAATACAACAACCGATAATGAAATTTTGTTTTTTACTATAAGTGGTATTCCATTCAAGGCTTATATGAGCACTGCTATATTTTGTGATAAATACAACCATAGCTATATATATGGCTTTATAACACCAACCGAATCAAATATTGTTGATTATCAATTACACCCTTGTTTTGCAAATTCATCAATTGCTATTGCACAATGTGACATAAACGGCAACTTTGTAAAGAAAAATACGGCACTAATAAAGCTTGCAGGGTCAGATAATAATTCAATCTTTACATTGATATTAGATAGTTATCATGTGAAAATACGTGAATATTTTTCGAGTAATAGAATAAATAATGCGTCCTTTGATGTACAGCTCAACGGCGATAATAACATAAAAATATATTTCAATAAGTTTCTTCATAATAAAATGATCTTCATACTTTGTTATTTTATTGACAATACTGAACACAAAAACCTAGAGATAAAGCTTGAGCATTATCAAAAGATGCAAGCTATAGGGCAGTTAGCAGGTGGTATTGCGCATGATTTCAACAATATATTGACTGGGATAATAGGATTTTGCGATTTGCTTTTACTCCAACATTCAGCTGGTGATCCATCTTTTGGAGATATAATACAGATACAGCAAAATGCAAAGCGTGGATCAAACTTAGTAAGACAATTGCTTGCTTTTTCAAGAAGACAGACCTTGCAGCCAAAAATTATTGATGTAAATAGTACTATAGCTAATCTTTATGAAATGATAAAAAGATTAATAGGTGAAAATATAAAGTTTAATATTTATTATGGTAGAGACTTGGGTGCTGTTAGGGCTGATCAAGGGCAATTAGAGCAAGTTATACTTAACTTAGCAGTCAATGCTAGTGCTGCTATGGAAAAGGGCGGAGAATTAACTATACGAACCTTTAATCAAAAGATTGACTCATTAAATTCTACATCTCAGGACATGTTTTCTCCAGACAAGGAAACGATCGAACATGGAAATTATGTTGTGATTGAAGTAATTGATACTGGATGTGGAATGACAAGTGATACAATTGAAAAGGCATTTGACCCATTTTTTTCTACCAAAGATATTACCTCCGGTACAGGTCTTGGCCTCTCTACTGTATATGGCATTATTAAACAAACTGAAGGATACATCTATGTTGCTAGCAAAGTAAATCATGGAACTAAATTTAGCATATTTTTGCCCATGGTTTACATATCAGATGAAAATCTGAGAGAGGAAGATAGTGAAGAAATAGAAAGACCGGTAGTAAGTGAAATTAAAGGTAATGGTATAATTTTATTGATTGAAGATGAAAATTCAGTAAGGGAATTCATCTCTAAAGCACTCAAAAGAAAAGGATTTGATGTAATAGAAGCGAGCATAGGCAGCGAGGCGCTAGAAATAATCAGTAAAAAAAATCAACACATAGATCTAATAATCACTGATGTAATCATGCCAGAGGTGAGTGGTCCAGAAATAGTTAAAGAAGCATTGATCCATAGGCCAAATATCAACGTTATTTTTATTTCTGGGTATGCAGAAGATGCTTTTTTAAAGAGTGATGACATCAATATAGAAGATTTTCACTTTTTGCCAAAACCATTCACTCTGAATGAATTAGGAAACAAGGTTCAAAGTGTGTTACACAAAGCAAAAAAGACAGTCTAATTTTAGTGTGGTTAACAACAAAAAAATTTTCTAATGCAAAAGTTTCTTGCATATATACAATAGAATTATTTTATACATAAGATAAAAGGCGTGAGCAAGATTATTGCAATAGTAAATCAAAAGGGTGGAGTTGGCAAAACCACAACTAGTATAAATTTATCGACAGCCTTTGCTGCTGTGGGAAAAAGCACTTTATTGGTAGATCTTGATCCTCAAGGAAATGCTAGCACCGGACTCGGGATTTCTTATCGTAGTAGGGAAAAAAAAAATATATACAAAATACTACTGAGCAGCGAAAATAAATTGATAGAATCGGCAGTTTTCAATATAAAGGAAATTCCAAATTTATCACTAATTTCGTCAGTAGTTGATCTGTCAGCTGCAGAAATTGAATTATCGCAACTTGAGCGAGGAAAATTTGTGCTAAAAAGCGCATTAGAGAAGATATGCGATAATTATGAATATATAATCATCGATTGCCCTCCATCTCTTGGGCTTCTAACCATAAATGCTTTGACTGCTGCTAATTCTATTATTGTTCCTCTTCAGTGTGAGTTTTTTGCTCTGGAAGGATTAAGCCATTTAGTTAAAACTGTAGAACTGATAAAAAGGAATAACCTAAACCCTTTTTTGGCAATAGAAGGGATCGTGTTAACAATGTATGACAGGCGCAACAAACTCAGTGAACAGATTAAAAACGATATTTGCCAGTATTTAAATGATAAAGTATACAAAACTATCATCCCATTGTATGAGACTGTTATTCCACGTAACGTACGGTTATCAGAAGCGCCTTCTCATGGAAAACCTGCTATTGTATATGATCTTAAGTGTCCTGGTGCACAAGCATATATAAGTTTGGCAAGGGAAATTTTGAAAAAGCACGCGAGCAGTTGTAAGGAGAAGAAGCTAGTGAGTGAGGGCGTGGTATGAAGGATGATAGACGCCTCGGCAGGGGTCTTGCTGGTCTCATAGGCGATAATTATGATAATAAAGAAGATCGACAAGAGTATTTGCCTATTTCATTACTGCACCCAAGCAAATTTCAACCGAGAAAACATTTTGACGAGGAGTCATTAAGAGAACTTGCAAATTCGATAAAGAAAAGTGGCATTATACAGCCTATCGTGGTACGCAAAGATTCAAATGATGATGGTTACGAAATAATAGCTGGGGAACGTCGTTGGCGAGCAAGCAAGATCGCAAATCTTGATAGTGCACCCGTTATCATAAAAGATCTGAGCGACAAGGAATGCTTGGAAGTATCCATTATTGAAAACATACAAAGGCAAGATATTAATCCAATAGAAGAAGGTGAAGCGTATAAGAGACTGATAGATGAGTTTTCCTATACACATGAAGAATTAGCTTCAGCTATAGGCAAAAGCCGCAGCCACATAACTAATATGATTCGGATGTTGTCACTTCCTGATGGAGTAAAAACAATGATCAACGAAAAAAAGCTATCTATGGGCCATGCAAGAGCGTTGATTAATGTTGAAAATGCGGAAAGTATTGCAGAAAGAATAGTTTCTCAGGGTCTGAGCGTTAGACAAACTGAAAAATTGATAAAAGACTTACAACAAAATAATGATCAAAAAGAGCATAAGTGTACTAAAAATCAAGATATGGCAGCACTAGAAGGTGCTATATCTTCTCAACTTGGTTTAAAGATCAAAATTAATGACAGTAATTCTAAGGGTAAAGTTATGATACGATATAATAATCCAAATGAATTGAATTTAATATTAAAAATTTTAAATAGGAAACTTGAGTGCTAGTAGAGCAAAAAGATAATATAAAATACAACTGTTGGTGTCACCCAAGTGGCATGGAGAGACAAAAACCACTTGACAAACTCCGCCAGCCCCCTTATCATGATACTGAAGGTATTCAGTTATCTTCATCTGTGCAGATTAAACAGCAAGAAAACAACGTAGTTGGCGTCTTATTTTTAATTTTTTACACTATGTGCACCTTATGTCTTCACAACATTTCTGGGTTTTTACCTATATAAGCTGAAACGCGCTTATAAGTCGTTTAAGACAGTATAGTACGCCGATTTTGCAGGATTAGAGAGTGACAACTAGCTAACACGGGGTTTCTTTTGCCTTTTTTTCTGCTTAGTAAATTTCTTAAACATTCAAACTAAGGTGAGTTGCATTCAAAAGCAGCTAAATTGCAGTGTTTAAGACTTAAAAAACGCCAATACTGAAAATAGACAATGACCAGGGCTTCTTTTGCCTTTTTTTTCATTTGGTAAATTTCTTAATATTCATAGCTAAACGACAACCGTTATTCCGCTACTTGTTAGCGGCTGAGATACCGCGAATGAATCGCGGTATGACGGTTCGCGGTGACATGACGATAAGCCTTGTCATTCTAGCGCGTGGCGCTGGAATCCAGACTTTAACTGATATGATTACAGAAAGAGAATTTATTAGGTATTCATAGACACTGAAAGTGGTCAGCTTGACCACTTTCAAGTAAAGAAAACTACGTTTATGCCTCCAATAATTTCTATGGATGATTCTTTACTGCACCGTCTTCACAAATCACACCTCCTGGTGTTATTTTTGAAACGACTACAGGAGCGCCAAAAAACACAGCAGTAAATGCACCGAGTGCAAAAAGCGCTGGCCACGGCATTCTACCGAATATTGCAAGCAACGCTGCACCAATTATCACTATTGTGATCATTGGCCCACCTATGCCGTGGGTATAGCCTATTATCTTGCATATCACTGATGATGTTGTATCACTTTCATCAACAAAAACGGTGTTGGTGGTGCCACCACTAGTATTAGCATTTGCATCAAACGCAAAGGAGAGAATTAACGCCACAAGTAGAAGAAAATTTTTCATTACGCCTCCTATAATTTCTGTTTCATGTTTGATTATCTATCGCTTTGATTAAATTTAAGTAAATGGTGAGGGTTCTAGTAAATTTGTCATCCTATCAGTTTATAAAAATTCCCGGATCTCAGTGTTATTCACTTGGACAACATTTATACAATTGTGGAATAATGGTGCTCCTTTAAGAAGCACCGTTTAGCTAATGCTTTTCTAAATCTGCAGCGCCTATTTTTTACACGCTCCTGTACTTGTATCCCAGTTGGTACCATCAGGGCAAGCAGTTGCACCATTTTTACAAATCACACCGCCTGGTACTATTTTTGAAACAACTACAGGTGCACCAAAAAACACAGCAGTAAATGCACCGAGTGCAAAAAGCGCTGGCCACGGCATTCTGCCAAATATTGCAAGCAATGCTGCACCAATTATTACTATTGTGATCATCGGTCCACCTATGCCGTGAGTATAGCCTACTATTTTGCATATTGTATTTGACGTTGCGTCATCAGTAACACTGCTAGCAAAAGCATTATCAAATGCAAAGAAGAGAATTAACGCCACTAGTAGAAGAAAATTTTTCATTACGCCTCCTATAATTTCTATGGATTATTCGCTGGCTTAGCCACTACTAAACCGTCTTTACAAATCACACCTCCTGGTGTTATTTTTGAAACGACTACAGGAGCGCCAAAAAACACAGCAGTAAATGCACCAAGTGCAAAAAGCGCTGGCCACGGCATTCTGCCGAATATTGCAAGCAACGCTGCACCAATTATCACTATTGTGATCATTGGTCCACCTATGCCATGAGTATAGCCTATTATCTTGCATATCACTGATGATGTTGTATCATCTTTACCAACAAAAGTATTTGCAGCATTTGCATCAAACGCAAAGGAGAAAATTAAAGCCACTAGTAGAAGAAAATTTTTCATTACGCCTCCTATAATTCCTATTCTATGTTAAATTATCTATCCCTTTGATTAAATTTAAGTAAATGGTGAGGATTTTTTGCTTAAAAGTATCCTTTATTTCATTTAGAATACTTTTCTTGGTTCGTTTATATTACAGTGCTACAGAAATTTTACAGCATCGTTTATTGTCTTTATCGTGCTTTGATTGACACAATTTATAATGATGGAGTGGAGCATGCAGGGTATTTATCATTTTTAATCCTGTTATCAATCTTCCCTTTTCTTATCGTTTTAATGGCTGTAGCGTCAACATTTGCAAATTTCTTAGACCAGTATAACATTGGCTGGGTATTTATCATTGATAACATGCCACAGGATATTTTGGCATCTTTGATGCCGCGTATCAGAGAGATAATATCAGGCCCGCCGCAAAGCTTACTAACTTTAGCAATTGTAGGCGCTGTTTGGACCGCTTCATCGACAATTGAAGGATTTAGAACGATATTGAATAAAGCCTATAAAGTTCCGGTTTCGCCACCTTACATCTTGAGAAGAGTGCTCAGTATATTACAATTTTTAGTGATCACACTTATTATAACTCTAACTATAGTGTTCTCTACATTAGTGCCAATGCTAATTGATTTTTCCTATCAGGGGATTAGTTATACTAAATATCTCCTCATTGAATTTGTACTTTTCACAGTAGTTTCTTGGCTATATTTTATGTTGCCAAACATAAAACAAAATTTATCAGACGTCTTTCCTGGATCTTGTATAGCCGTTATTCTTTGGACGATTTCCGCTTCAGCTTTCAAGCAATACTTAAAAGCTTCCTTTGACCAACTGAATTTGATATATGGAGGTTTAGGTGGTATAGTAGTGTCATTATTATTTTTTTATATGCTAAGTTTGATTTTTATATATGGAGCAAAATTTAATTTTCAGTTAAAATATTTCAATGAATCTCGCTAAGGAAAAAGAAATGGGTAAGTTAGAAGGTAAAGTAGCTTTAATCACCGGAGCTTCAGGTGAAATAGGCTCTGCTGTTGCAAAAAGATTTGTAAAAGAAGGTGCATGTGTAATTCTGATTTCAAGATCTCTTGATAATCTCAAGCCACTATATAATGAAATTGAAGAGCTTGAAGAATTTAAAGAAGGCTCTGTGAAACTAATTCAGCTTGATCTTTTAGACTTTGAGAATGTAAAGATACTGACAAACATGATAGAAAGCCTGAAATTATCAGAATCTGGAGCACTTGATATATTAGTTGCGTGTACTGGAATTTCAGGCAAACTGAACCCCATTCACGACTGTGAGATTGAAGAGCTACAGAATGTAATGAATACAAATTTTACTGCCAATTGGTACTTACTAAAAAACTTAGATCCAATGCTAAAGAAGTCTAATGCTGGAAGAGTGATATTCATGACCTCAGAGGTGACACTTTCTCCTTCCTCTTACCCATATTGGATGCCGTATGCTGCAAGTAAAACTGCACTAGAAATAATGGTGCAAATATATGCATCTGAGACAAAACATACAAAATTATGTGTAAATGCTGTATACACGGAAGGACCTGTGGGTAGTGAGCAGGTATTTCCTGGATCTGAATTGGTGTCACCTGATAAACTAATAGACAAATTTGTGGAGCTCGCTTCTAACGATTGCAACATATCAGGAGAAATCTTACCGCTTAGCAAATCTCCCGAATAAATTACATATAGCTAACGACGATTTGAGAAACCATCATCCCGCTACGTGTTAGCGGATGAGATACCGCGAATGAATCGCGGTATGACGTGTTGAAACAATCCGATAAGGTAAGCCTCGTCATCCCGCTACGTGTTAGCGGATGAGATACCGCGGCGGTATGACGTGTTGAAACAATCCGATAAGGTAAGCCTCGTCATCCCGCTACGTGTTAGCGGGATCTAGCTTTGAGATACCGCGGCGGTATGACGTAGGGAGATCTAATCTGTGCTAGCTATATAACCATAGTAATAGTCGTCAAGCCTAAAAGTAGTTAGCTAATAGGTTTAATAAAAATTCACATACACAGGAAAGATTGGTAACATTATTTGAACAGAAATCGTTATTGTAATTATGCCAAAACGTACAGATATAGAATCTATATTAGTAATAGGAGCAGGCCCAATAGTTATAGGTCAGGCATGCGAGTTTGATTATTCCGGAACGCAAAGCTGTAAAGTATTAAAAAGCGAAGGTTATAAAGTCATTTTGGTTAACTCCAACCCCGCAACTATAATGACAGATCCTGAGTTTTCTGATGCGACGTATATTGAGCCGGTACTGCCTGAAATCATAGAGAAAATTATAATTAAGGAGAGGCCAGACGCAATATTGCCAACAATGGGCGGGCAAACAGCGCTCAATTGTGCAATAAAACTTGCAGATGATGGAGTGTTAGACAAATACAACGTAGAATTAATAGGGGTAAATAGAGAAGCAATAAAAAAAGCAGAGGATAGAGAGTTATTCCGCCAGTCCATGGATAGAATAGGACTGAAATACCCCAAAAGTATCATTATAAAAAATCAAGAACAAATAAAAAAGGCTTTGGACTACGTTGGATTACCAGCAATCATCCGTTCATCATTCACTCTTGGTGGCGCAGGTAGTGGTATAGCATATAATAAAGAGGAGTTTTTCAATATCGCAGAAAGTGCTCTCAAAATTTCGCCAATAAATGAAGTTCAGATAGATGAATCAATTATTGGCTGGAAAGAATATGAAATGGAAGTTATCCGCGATTGTAAAGATAACTGCATAATAGTCTGTTCGATAGAAAATGTTGATCCGATGGGAGTGCACACTGGGGATAGCATAACTGTTGCTCCTGCTTTGACTCTGCGTGACGTAGAATACCAACAGATGAGAAATGCATCTATAGCAGTGCTGAGAGAAATTGATGTTAGTGCCGGTGGTGCAAATGTTCAATTTGCAGTGAATCCTAAAGAAGATGGAAGCCTCGTTGTGATTGAGATGAATCCAAGGGTTTCTCGCTCTTCTGCACTTGCTTCGAAAGCAACAGGCTATCCTATTGCAAAAGTTGTAACTAAACTTGCTATTGGCTATTCGCTCGACGAAATACGTAACGACTGTGCTCCAATAATACCAGCAGCATTCGAACCAGTGATTGATTATATCGTCACTAAAATTCCTCGATTTGAGTTTGAGAAATTTAAAGGAACGAATTGTGAACTATCAACCTCCATGAAATCAGTGGGAGAAGTAATGTCTATAGGCCGCACTTTTAATGAGTCACTGCAGAAAGCTTTTCGTTCACTTGAAACTGATCTTACAGGACTTGATGAAGTATTTCCTGAGAACATTGATATTGATCACGTAAAATCTCAATTAGCAAAATTGCTACCAAACAGATTACTGATTGCTGCTGACGCAATGCGCCACGGAATTAGCATAGAAGAAATAAATTCGATTACAGGATATGACTTATGGTTTCTGCAAAATATACAGCAAATTATATTAACTGAACAAAAAATCAAGGAAAACGGCCTTCCTGAGACTGCATATGAAATGTTAGAGATGAAAAAAATGGGATTTTCAGATGCAAGATTGGCAAAATTAAGCAATAAGAAAGTAGAGCAAATTGAAGAAATAAGAAAAAAATTTGGCATTAAACAAGTTTATAAACGCGTAGACACCTGTGCAGCTGAATTTGAATCGAGCACTGCTTATATGTATGGCTGCTATGAGGGTGATGTTGAAAATAAAACGGAATGTGAGGCGAATATTTCGGATCGAAAAAAAGTTGTCATTTTAGGAAGTGGTCCAAACCGCATTGGTCAGGGTATTGAGTTCGATTATGCTTGCGTACACGCAGTTTCTGCTGCCAAAGAAATGAGATATGAAACAATAATGATTAACTGTAATCCAGAAACTGTTTCAACTGATTATGATACCGCTGATCGTTTATATTTCGCCCCACTGATTGCAGAGGATGTGCTTGAAATACTAAGCAAAGAGCAAGAAAATGGCACACTGGTTGGTGTAATAGTTCAAATCGGCGGGCAAACGCCTTTAAAGTTAGCCAAAGTGCTTAACGAGAGAGGTTTCAAAATTCTGGGAACTTCGTTTGATTCTATTGACCTTGCAGAAGATCGCATGAGATTTAAAAATCTTGCTTTGCAACTTAATTTAAAACAACCTGAAAATTCTATCTGCCATTCAGTAGAAGAAGCGTTAACCAACGCAGAAAAGGTGGGGTTTCCACTAGTAGTCAGGCCATCATATGTCCTTGGCGGTCAGTCTATGTCGATTAGACACGATACTCAGAGCTTTAAAGAGTATGTCTTGAATCAAACCAAAATTTTTGAACACGGATCGCTGCTTCTTGATAAATTTTTAGTCAATGCAGTTGAGGTTGACGTTGATGCTGTGTGTGATGGGGAAAAAGTTTTCATTGCAGCGGTCATGGAGCATATTGAAGAAGCTGGTATCCACTCTGGCGATTCAACATGCTCAATACCGACAAATACATTGAGTGACGAAGTAATAAAAGAGATCGAGCTCCAAACTGAAAGAATAGCTCTTGCACTAGAAGTGAAAGGTCTGATAAACATTCAGTTTGCTGTTCAAGAGAGTGATGTATACATACTTGAAGTGAATTTACGAGCTAGCCGTACAGTTCCTTTTATTTCCAAGGTAATCAATATTCCTATTGCAAAGCTTGCCACTCAGGTTATTTTGGGTAAAAAATTGAATCAGGAAAACAAGCCTTTCAATCATTTTGCAGTTAAAGCTGCTGTTTTTCCATTTACCCGCTTTGCAGGAGTTGATACTTTACTTGGTCCTGAAATGAAATCAACAGGAGAAGTGATGGGAATTGACTCATCTTTCGAAGCTGCACTTGCAAAAGCGCACATGGCTGCAGGATACAAGTTACCAACAGAAGGAACAGCTCTGGTTTCAGTAAAAGATGATGATAAAGAGTATATATTGTTTGTTGCACGAATGTTGAAAGAACTAAGTTTTGAAATATATGCCACCAAAGGCACAGCTTCGTATCTGAACAATAACGGCATTGCTGCAAAAGCTGTAAATAAAGTGAGAGAAGGCAGACCCCACATAGTTGATATGCTCAAAGATGGAAAAATAAATCTAGTGATCAATACCTCAAAAGGTGTAAAGTCAGTCTCAGACAGCAAAGATATTCGCAGAACTGCTATTTTGCAAAATATAGCTTATAGCACCACAGCTTCTGGGAGTAAAGCGTTAGCGCTTGCAATTCAATATGTAAAGAATAGCAAATTGGAAGTGAAATCATTACAGCAGATACAAAACGTTTAAATATCAAAACTAAAATAATTCATTCCTCTGTCTCGAAATCGTGGTAGAATAATGTAAGTCAAATTTCTTTACTGACTTGCCTATGTATTATAGTATTTATCAAAGAATTAATGGGTAATGGTTATATAATATGACTTATGAGATAAAAAAGCAACAAACAATAGACCAACAAATTCTTGAAAGTGATATAGAAGATCCGACGAAGTTCTCTCTTAACCAAGAGTATAACTTTGCCAAAAATGATTTGTCAAACAAAACAGATGAACACGAAAGTGATAATCGACTACAGAACTCTAGTGATCATGATTCAGATGATAGTTCCGCTGATAGACGCCTTACTGAATCAAGTGATTGGGACTCAAATTCGAGCTGTAGTTCAGATTATTCTTGTTTTTTGGAAGAAAGCTCATTCTCAATGTTGCAAGAAATACCATTAACTGAAAATGAAGAGTGTCTGATTGGTGAATTTTGTAAGAACCTGTTTAAAATCTTCGTAATAGGAGAGAAATGAAGGAAAGGACAATCATTTGCAAGCTGGTGTTGAGTTTACGTTCGCAATTTTTCCACAACCGCCTACACTTTTCCAACCAAGCAAAAGAGCGCTCAACGACCCATCTCTTTGGCAATACAATAAAGGTATGTAATTCACTTCGTTTTATTACTTCAACGGTTGCACCGATAGTCGTTTTTATTTGAGTTGCAAAATTTTCTCCTGTGTAGCCAGCATCAACCAGTATATTTTTAACTTCAGAGAGGTTTTTTTCAGCCTTTTCCACCATTTTCACAGCACTAGTTGCTTCTGCCGTTGTTATGTGAATTGCATGTGGCAAGCCTTGAGTATCAACTGCAATATGGCGCTTTATGCCTGAAATCTTTTTACCTGCATCATAAGACCTGCTGCGAATCAAGCGATAAAAAAAAGGGAAGGAGGGTGAATAAAATCAAGGTTAACTAAAAGGCGTGCTTAAGATTTACAATACCAGCAATAATATTGAACCTCAGGTTATATTTTTTCTGAAAATTGCGATAAACATTCGACATAATTTTAAATATCTTTATCTCTCGGATCTTATTTTCTACTCTCATTCTAAATGATGCTAATCTTCTATTATGCTCTTTCTGCTCTTGAGTTAATGGCTTTTTACGATACTTTTTATATGGAATTATAACATTGCTTTGCAATTTTTGCCAACCTTGATATCCAGAATCGGCATGTTTTATGCTATCAAGTGGTAAATATTTTTCTTGTTTCCTTATGCGAAAATCACTAATTCTACCACGGTATGACTTTGACACTGATAAAATTCTTCCTCCTTCTTCGATAATAATCTCAGTTTTCATAGTGTTGGTTCTTTTTTTTCCTGAATATGATTTCTTCCGTTTTTTACTATCTTCTGGTCTCTGTATTTGCTGTTCTGTAACATCAGCCAAAATCTTCAGTGTTTTTTCTGGCGTCATACTTCTATCTTTTGCGATAGTAACTTTTTTGGCAAGTAATGGCTCTATTTTCTTCAGTAACCTACACACATTTGCGTTGTGCACATTGAACAGGCACCCTAAAAATCTGTGTGTTATGTAAGTGCGATAGTACAAAATTACGCAAAATAACTTATCTTCCAGAGTTGGTAGTTGTGATCTTCTACCATGGCACTTTTTTTGTTTTTCAAGTTTTTCCCACTCAGACCTCACTTTTTCCACCACCTTTTCGAACTCCTCTACAGTTAAACCTGTTATATTACGAAAGTTTCTTGGATGTTTCTTTATGTTATAGTAACTAAAGCTCATTTTTTTACCTTACTCAATCTGCTTATTCTTCTTTTACCTCTCTCACATCATTTTGTCATCACCTTTTGCAGCAGGTCTATAGCCTTTTTCTTCAGCAGTATCTGTGTTTTTAACACTTTGAGCATCAATGATACAGAAACTGGTTTTCTCTTTTCTACCATTGTTCTCTCCAACTAGTTTTTTTTCAGACCAGTTCCAGCAAACTTGGTTTTTCTCCATTTTTTTTACTCCAGATTTGAAAATAGTAATATATGTTTTCCCACTTTGGAAAATCCTTTGGCAACATTCTCCACTGGCAACAACTTTTTAGTACGTATAAGACTGCACAAAATACTTCATATAAATCAAGTTTTCTTGGTCTTGTTTTCTTCCTGCTACTCTCTAGTATTGGTCTGATTTTTTCAAATTGCTCTCGACTTATATCACTTGGATAATTTTTACGCATAGATACACCTCTTTCTTAAATCTATGCCTATTTTACCTCATTCATCCAAGATTTTAAACAGGTTCTAAGATACCGCGAATGAATCGCGGTATGACGGTTAAGTATCCCGCTACTTGTTAGCGGGATCTATCCGCGGCGGTAGACGTAGGAAAACCTAAGCTATACTTTTATGCTTACCAACTCAATAAAATTCCTGGATCCAAGTAGTCAAGCTACTCGGATGACAGCTACCCTGACAACCGTCATCCCGCTACGTGTTAGCGGGATCTATGTTAAGAGATACCGCGGCGGTATGACGTTAAGTAGGGTGTCATCCCAGTGCCCAGACACTGGGATCTCATTTCGTAACTTCATAGTATAAATTATTTCAAATTGTATCTATTTGCAAGTATATAAATATGATAATTTTGCATAAAAAATTAGATCCCAGTGTCACGCACTGGGATGACAAGAAGAGGGCACTGGGATGACAAAAAAAGGAGGCTACTTGGATGACAGGCTAGCCTGACAACCGTCCCCGCTACGTGTTAGCGGGATCTAGAGATACCACGGCGGTATAGCTACACCTTTTTCTACTTAATGCAAATTGCTGGTTGTATATTACTTATCTATTCAAATCAAATTGTAATTTTATTTTTCATAATGAGTTGTTGACAGAGATTATTAATTGAGTTATTATTAAATTATCGTTAACAAATGAGGTAAAAACAGTGCAGGCATCCAATAGTTCTCCGTTGCTAAAAGGTAGTCAGAAAACTAAGGGGACTATATGGAAACCTTTAATTGCTATTTCATCATTATCTATATTTAGTTTCATATCTGGTCAACATCTTCCTTATGTTATTATAGCAGTTTCTGGTTCTGGTCCTATTGCAGCAGTTCCTTTAGCAATCTTTGCTGTTTCTGCGGTTGTTGCATTGATTTCAACAATATATCTCATTAGACTGGCCGTTTCTAGAGCTGACAGTAAGAAAGAAGCAGGTCTTGATGGAGAGGAATTCGGCCATATTGCATCTCAAGAACCACAAAAATTTGTGTGTGAAAATTGTACTAATCTGGAGAATAAATCAAATGTGCCTGCTCCTCAATCACCTCCAGTAACGTTTGGAACACAACCAAATCCAAGTGCCAATATGCTACAGCCGCCGCCTCCTCTTCTATCAAGCTGTGCACCACCACCATCTCCTCCTATGCTAACTCCTGAGCAATTGAGTCAAGCAAGTGGTGCAGTACCTACACCTCCACCGCCACCACCTCCTCTGCCTCCTGGAGGTTTGAAAAATTGGAACCCAGCAAAGAATAATACTATTGGTGAAAAATCTCCTGTTGGTACTACACAAAAAAACACTTCTCCTGCTAAAAAACTCACACTTCTGGACGTTCGCTCACCTATGGATTTGAATGATATTCAAAAAATAAAGGAAGGACTTAAGAGACTGCAACCAAACAATAGCATAGATGGGCAACAAGGTTCTGTAAAGGGGTCGGATGCAGTAGAAAGTAATCAGGGCACTGACAAAAACGAAGCATATGCTGCAAGAATTGAGAAGAACCTAAAAGAGAGGAAGCAATCGACAATGAATGATGCTCAAAATCATCCTCATGATATAGCTTCGATCCTTGCAAGGAGAGTAGCAATGGAAGTTTCGGATAGTGATAGCGATGATGATCGAAGTAGTGCATCTGATAGTGAGTGGGAAGATAAGCGTTCAACATCTACAACCCCGCAATCAGACGGTGAAAAAAGAAGTGAAAGTCCTGACAGTGGTCATGGATCTGATACCACATCTCCGTCACATTCTGTGCCAAAGACAAAGCCACCGTTATCGCCTAAGCCTGTTGGTTTAAAAAATAAACCTCAACCTTCTCCTGAGACAAAAGTGAATAATGTGGATCCAGTGAATAATGAAGTGCCAAATTCACCTCCTTCTTCTTTCAAGGACCGCATTAATTTTTTTGAATTCACAGGGAGGTAACCCAGTCTTTCCCTCTTAAAATAAATTTGCCTACAGATCTGATTGTATTAAGATTACTTAGTACAATCAGATTTATTAAATGCGCTTATCTAAATATTACCTACCAACTCTAAAGGAAAAGCCTGCCCATGCTAAAATTATCTCCCATCAATATTCTTTGCGTGCAGGTTTAATAAAGCAGATAGCATCTGGCATCTATACGTGGTTGCCGCTTGGTCTTTTAGTGCTTAAAAATATTGAAAACATTATCAGAGATGAAATGGATAAATCTGGCGCTATTGAAGTGTTAATGCCTTGTGTGCAACCAGCAAATCTTTGGCGAGAATCAGGGCGTTACGATGATTACGGTAAGGAAATGCTATGTATAAGGGATAGGCATGAGGAAGATATGCTTTTCGGGCCAACGCACGAGGAGGTAGCAACTGATCTAATTAGAGATGTGGTAAAAAGTTACAAAGATTTGCCACTTTGTTTGTATCATATCCAGTGGAAATTCCGTGATGAGGTAAGACCACGTTATGGTGTTATGAGGGGTAGGGAATTTCTGATGAAGGATGCATACAGTTTTGATGTAGATTACGAAGGTGCACTGAATTCATATAATTTGATGTACAAAACTTACATAAAAATCTTCAAACGCATGGGGCTTACTCCAATTGGAGTGAGAGCGGATACAGGGCCAATTGGAGGAAATTTGAGTCACGAGTTTCATATATTGGCAAACACTGGTGAGAGCACTTTATATTATGACAATAAATTTTCTGAACTACTGGAAAGTGAAGATGTTGAAAGTTTGAAGAATATATATGCAGTTGCA
Organism: Trichonephila clavata; assembly: GCA_019973975.1. NCBI lineage: Eukaryota > Metazoa > Arthropoda > Arachnida > Araneae > Nephilidae > Trichonephila > Trichonephila clavata. The sequence continues at coordinate 26,929 of BMAO01011915.1, forward strand.
GATGATATGCACGACCCTAAAACTTGCCTTGTGCCGCAAGAGCAGTTAAATGTTAGTAAAGGTATTGAAATAGGGCATATTTTTTATTTTGGCAACAAATACTCAAAGCCTATGAAGGCAAGTGTTACTTCTCAAGATGGAAAAAATGTCAACATGCATATGGGTTCGTATGGCATTGGGGTTTCAAGGCTTGTCGGTGCAATAATAGAAGCTTTTCATGATGATAAGGGAATTATCTGGCCAGAAGCGGTAGCTCCTTTCAGAATTGGTTTAATCAATTTACAAACGAAAGTAATGGAGGCTGCAGATAAAATATACAAAGCTTTGAAGAGCGATGAAGTGCTTTACGATGATACGGAAGGAAGTGTAGGAGTAAAATTTGCCAGAATGGATCTGATAGGCTTACCGTGGCAAATAATTGTCGGAAAAAAGGCAATAGATGAAAAGATAGTTGAAGTAAAAAATAGAGCAACTGGAGAGGTAAAGGAAATGCAGATTGAAGAAGCAATAAATCGCTTTAGCACAAAATGATACGCGGTATCGGCACTGACATAGTATATATACCAAGAGTATTGAGAATATTACAAAAATACGGGGAAACATTTCTCAATAGAATCTACACTGAAAAGGAAATAGAGCTAAGTAGAAAGTATAATAGTCAAGAAATGCGAGCAAGGTATTTTGCCAAACGCTTTGCAGCAAAAGAAGCTTTTGTTAAAGCACGAGGTACTGGATTTAGCCAGGGCATTATAATGAAAGATATAGAAATATACAGCGATGTAAGAGGAAAACCATATATTGCTGTCAGAAAGGATTTCATCTCAAAGGACTACAAGATTCATCTTTCTCTGAGTGACGATGGAGATTACGCTACTGCATTTGTTATAATTTGCGTCTAGCAGATATTGTTTCAATTTATGCAGTTGACTTTATGCTATCTATATAGCTAAACTGACTTAGGTTTACCTACAATTTTAAAAATGGGGAATGTTCAAAAAAGTGTGTCAAACCGCATTTTTAATTCAACTCAATTTTCAATCTAGCAGGAAAGAAAATATCAAGTTGAGAGATAGTTAATGCCCAATCAGATATAGGCATCGTCCACTTTTCCTCTGCCTTCTTTATAGCACAATACACCTGTTTATACAAGCTAGTAAATGAGCCCTTAGTTTTAGTAAATTTTCTGATCTGCCTATGTAGCCCCTCAATATGATTGGTAGTATAAATTAGCTTCCTAACTGGGCCAGAATACTTGAAATAACCGGACAAATTTTCCCAATTATTCTGCCACGATTTTACAACCAATTGGTACTTTTCTCCCCATTTTTCTTCCAGCTCAAGTAAGTAATTTTCAGCAATTTCTTTACTTGTAGCACGGTATATTTTTTTCAAATCATTCATGAAAACTTTCACATCTTTGCTGGATACATATTTTAGTGAATTTCTTATCTGATGCACTATACATAGCTGTACTTCTGCTTTAGGAAACGCACTATTTATAGCTGCAGGAAAGCTTTTTAGCCCATCTACACATGCAATCAGAATATCTTCTACTCCTCTTTCTTTGAGGTCATTTAGCACTCCTAACCAGAAGTTAGCTCCTTCACTTTCAGCCAAATAAAAACCTAATACTTCTTTTCTGCCATTTTGGTCTATGCCCAATATATTGTACATACATTTACTTACACAATGTCCATCCTCTTTGACCTTAAAAAACATCCCATCCATAAATACTATCGGGTATACTGATTGCAGCGGACGACTACGCCATTCGTTGATTATCGGTAGCAATTTGTCGGTAATACTTGATATCTCTGCTGCAGATATTTTGTGATCATAAATCTCCTCTACATGCGATGCTATATCTCTGTATCCCATACCACTGGCAAATGTGCTCAAAATCTTCGTTTCAAGCTCTGGATGTAAGTTTGTTTGCCTTTTTTTGACTATTTGTGGTTCGAAACTTCCTTCTCTATCTCTTGGTGTCAAAAGCTCAAATGACCCTGCACTTGTACGTAAAGTCTTTCCATTTCTCCCATTTCTTCGATTATTTTCTTCGCTTTCAGCTAACAAGTGGTTTTCTATTTCACCTTCTAGACTCGCCTCCAGCAGCTTTTTTATAAACGGTGTTAATGCTCCGTCCCTTCCTGTCAACGGTCTTCCTTCTCGTATAGACGACAGGATATTTGTTTCCAACTCTTTATAATCTACCAATCCGGTAGTTCTGTTCACTACTTTCTGACTCATTTTCAAACCTCCATTTTTTTATATCAATTTATTACTTTTTTTTCGGTTTGACACACTTTTTTGAACATTCCCTAAAAATGACAAATTCGTCATTCCGCAGCATGCACAAATAACTAGTTTATCAAAAAAACATAGCAGTTTTTCTATGATTTGAGTATAATTCTAGCTTTACCTAAACAGAAAATTTAATGTTAACGTATCTTTTCTTACCATTTTTTATTACTGAGAATTATTTATTAATTACTGCATTGATCCCACTTTTAAGTGCGTTAGCTATTTTTTTTACTAGTAAATGGCCAAAAGTAAGCAGTAGCGTTACTGTTGCTTCTTCTATGCTTCTGTTTGTGTATACATCTCTATGCACTTTATATTTGGTATATGGTGATCATTCTCAATTTATTCTCATGGATTTTGGTAATAATTTGCACATTAGTTTAAAGCTAGAGTCTACCGGAGTAATATTCAGTTTATTAATATCATTTTTATGGGTGCTGACCAGTATATATGCAATATGTTATATGCAGAATAACTATGCTGATAGCAATCACTCAAGTTTTCTATGCTTTTTTTCAATATCAATTAGCTGTGCAATGTTTATTGCTTTTTCTGGAGATTTGCTCACTACATTTGTCTTTTATGAGCTTCTAACTATTAGTACATACCCTCTGGTTACTTACAACTCAACAAATGAATCAATGATTGCAGGGCGCTATTACTTTGGCGTACTATTTTTCTCTTCTTTGGTATTATTTTTTCCTGCAATAGGCCTTTTATATAATGAATTTCATACTTTAGACTTTGTAAGTGGTGGAATATTCAAATTTGATACTTCACTCATCACTTTCATTGCAGTGTGTTTTGCTATGCTGATTTATGGAATAGGAAAAGCTGCATTAATGCCAATGCATTTTTGGTTACCAAAAGCAATGGTTGCACCAACTCCTGTGAGTGCACTATTACATGCTGTTGCTGTTGTGAAATCCGGAGTTTTCATCATCATAAAAGTTATATTATACACTTTCAGCGTCGATAACATGCAACGTTTTGTGCAGCAAAATTGGTTCGCTGGAGGGTGGCTTCCGTACGCTGCTGGATTTACTATTATTACCGCATCATTGATTGCATTAAAGCAAAAAGAATTAAAGAAATTGCTTGCTTACTCTACCATCTCTCAATTGTCGTATATTATATTATTTGCTTCAATTTTTAGTGAGCTCAGCATGAGGGTTGCAATTTTTCAATTAGTTTGCCACGCATTTGCAAAAATCACTTTGTTTTTCATTGCCGGAGGAATAATAACGAAAACAGGTGAGAAATATATAGATAAGATTCATGGTATAGGACGCAGTATGCCAATTAGCATGACAGCATTTGCTATAGGTGCATTGTCTATGATAGGGGTGCCGCCTGCTCCGACTTTTTGGGGTAAATTTCTCATTTTTCAAGCTGTTTTCAACTCTGGCAATGTAATACTTTCTGTGTTTGTAACTCTAGTGTTAATTGTTAGCACTATACTTAACGCTCTGTACTTTTTACCGATAATTTACAATGCCTTTTTCTTAAAACCTTCTCAGAATTACTTTATTAAAAAAACGCCAATTCTTCTAGTTTTACCTCCAGTTATCACTGCTACATGCACTTTAGTTATTTTTTTTAGCTACCAAGTAATATTTTGAATGTGATCATCTATATTTATAACCATTAACAATAAATTTAAATGGTATTATACCAGCCAGAGTTGCTTTTATATTCGACAAAGTGAAGCTAATCTCCACAGTATCCTCCTTATTTTGCGCAGTTGTAAAAATTACAGTAGCATTTCCAGCAAATGTAACTAGGTCCTTGATCGATCGGTCAATAAATAACTTTATTACATTTACGTTAACGCTCTTTTTTTTAGATGAAACAGCTTCACTATTAATTTTTTCCTGAAAGCGTTGATAGACTTTATGTATAGAATTGTTTCTTATAAAATTTTCTTGGTACTTTGGTTCAACGATATTAATGGACTCATATATTTCAATATATTTACTTATTAAGTACCTCGCTGTGGAAGTGTATTCATCTTCCTTTTTACTGAAACTAAGCTTATGCATTGCAGAGAACTCATCTTCTGTGTGGTTCATGTACTTCACAAAATTTAAATCTTTTTTAACAGGAAATAACAGGTATATGTTTAATACTAATAAACATAAGCATACTAGGAGAAGCGATACTATTAATGCCATCCAAGATCTTTCTGCTACATAAAACAGATACCTATGGCAGTACCATTCGACTGCTTTACTGAAATAACTTTTGTTTTTTACTGATTCAAGCAATTTATCTTCCATAACACAATGCTACCAAACCCAATTATAATAACAATAACTCTAAAAAACTTTAAAATATGTCTAAATTTTCCAAAATAGGATGAATGATTATATCACCTTGTTCCGCAATAAGGTAGAATTTATCGATTTTGCTCACATCTACATTGATCATTTTTACACTGAAATTTTCAGGATTGTAAATATTACTTTCAGCACTTTTGTGATAATTATAATAATGTAATTTATTTTGATCATCAAAATAACCAAATTCATCAGCAAGGGCTCCCACTTTGCTACCTTTACCATCTTTGACTAGCCTAAATAGATCAATTGCATGGTTTTGAGATCCAGGCTCAATAGGCCCTTCTGCAGCAAAAAACTTAGGTGCATGACCAACGTATTCCTTAAATTTTAGATTATGAGTCTTTTTTACACTACCAAAATCCACAAACTTATATTCATCTGAAACGCCAGAATATTGTGGATCATACTTTTTATATTCAAAAAACTCATTACCTAAAAAATTACAAAACGTTAATTTATAATCATCAAGATCGGATTTAATTACTTTAAGGTAATGAAAATCTCTAGGAATCTTTACTTCCTCTTCCGTGATATGATTACGTACAACAAGCTCACCATTTAGCATATGATAGCCAACTTTTGGCAAAGTAGCTATATTGATTGCCTTGTTTAGCTTAAAATTTGCTTCATAAATGCCGCTTAACAACTCCTTTCCTTTTTCTAAGGTGACGTCCTGGTCTAAAGCTATATTCTTGATTGAACTTAATTCTTTCTGCATGTTTAGTATGGCTTTCGTCAAAACTTCTATTGATTGCCATACAGTTAATTTATTATCAGTCAAATTATATACTTCGAGTATTAAATTAACAGAATTTTATCATGAATTTATGTTAAAAGTATTATACTTTGTAAACTTATGTCATGATATTAACTACATTAGCTAAAACATGCTTTTTATCTAAGTGAAGTTGCTTAGCAACAACGAAAAGTTCATCTATTTTTTTCCACTGACTTAGCAGAATTTCAACACCATTTACCTCTCTCTTTATGCTTTCTAAAATGAAGGCCTGAATTATATATGATGCTAGTTCTAGTTCGATTTCGCTATTAATTACTTTATTAATCATATTGGGATTCTTTAAATCATGAAGAAATTTATAAAAGCATTTGTATACTTCATAAGTATCACTACTTATTGCATTTATTATCATTCCTGGCATTCCAGGAAATAAAGTAATCATTTCGTCAAACGTTTGATCATCAAATTTACATCGAGATGAAGCAACTTGGTTTGTTTCGTCATAAGTTAATGGAAGTAAATTCAACTGAAAACACCTACACAAAATAGTGGTTTGTATATCATATGGCTTATGGCTAATTATAAATATCTTAGAATTTTTTGGCGGCTCTTCTAATATTTTCAATATTGCGTTTTTAGCGTTATTAGTCATTGCCTCTAAGCTATCTATTATAGCTATTTTGTGTTCTGATTGAATGGGACTTAAGTGTAGAAAGTTTTTCATTTCTCTGACTTTTTCTATTCCGATAGTATCACCTTCAATAATGTGTAAGTCCAATGCTGCTACGTCATAGTTTTTTGTAAGAAACCAATTGGAGAAGGATTTTGCAAATGTTGCTTTTCCTATACCTTTTTTACCACAGATCAGCCAAGACTGAACAGATAAGTTGTTCATTAATTTTTTTTTGGCCTGGTTGTGACCTATTACTCTTTTCATTTTTTCTCCTATAGATCTTAGTTTGAAAATGCATTGTTTACTGTTTGTAATAAAATTGCACCTTCCCTTAAAACCTTAATCTTATCTTCGGTTAAGTCAATAATAGTAGATTCTATACCAGAAACTAATTCGTCATCTTCAATCACTACAGATAAATGTTGCTTAATGGATTGTGGTATATCGTTTGCCTTACATACACTTTTTTCTCCTGAAACATTTATACTAGTTGCAACTATTGGAACTTTCAGTTTATTTAATATTGAAATTGCAATAGGATGCTCAGGGATTCTGATACCTATACTATCTTTAAAGAATTCGTTTGGCAATATGTTGTTGTTTTTAAGTGGTAAAATGTAGGTAATTGGTCCAGGAGAAAAGTGGTTTATTAAATCAATATATCTTTCCTTTACCTTTGCTATTTTTGTCAAATTGTAAATATCACTAACAAATATAGACAGTGGTTTATTTTGAGAGCGTTTCTTTATCTGATATATTTTTCCTATAGATTCATTATCTAGTGCATTACAAGCAAGAGCATAAACTGTTTCTGTTGGAAAACACACTAACAAGTTGTTCTGTATTGCATTTATTATTTTAGATACCATATAGCTCAAAACTCATTTATAACAACTAGATCAGTTTTGTTGCATTGTATCTTATATAGTAACTAGCTAGTTTTTGTAAACGTGGATGCAGACTTGCTACAACCCAAACTCTTCATTGACTTTATCAACTATTGCCTGTGGTGGATCCTCTCCCCATCCTGAATACAAAATCTCTCCATAGTCTGCAACATCTATAGAGCCAGTTCTGCTTTTTGCTAGAAACATTTCTCTTTTCTCTTTATCAACTAATACATAATGCCACGCTGATTTTCCACGATCTTTACCACGGACTAAGTATATAAGATCTGACCTACTTCTTTTTGTTGCATCAGCAAAAGATCTTTCATTGACAGTTCTGCTTTTACTTTTTATGCCGCCACTTTCAGAAAAAGCTTCCTTGGATTCGGTTTTTTTGCCTGCTAATTCAGAAATTTTTCCTTTTTCCCCTAATGCCCGTTCTTTGGTGTTTTGAGACGAATACTTACTGGAAAAACCTTCCCCTGTACCGCCAGGAGTCCTGTTTGTGAAACGCTTAGTAAATGAATTATTGTCGTTGTTTTCTGCCATAAAAATCTCCAAACTTTAGATTGTAGAATCCAAACTTTTACTACACTTTATCATATGTTAATTAAATTAATATAAATGAAAAATAATATAGTAATTATTACAGGAATTACGGCCTCAGGTAAATCAGAATTATGCGATAACCTGATAGAAGAATATGGAAATATTAGTATAATAAATTGTGATTCAAAGCAGGTATATGAAGAAATTCCCATAATTACTGCTCAACCACCAAAGCAAGAAGTATTTTATAAACTATATGGTTATGTTTCAGCAAAAGAAAATTATTCCGTGGGTCTATGGTTAGAAGATTTAGAAAAAGAAGTTAATCACGCATTAGAAAATGCTCAAATACCTATCATCACTGGAGGAAGCGGGCTTTACATCAGCAGTTTAATCAAAGGCTTATCATCAATGCCACAAATAAGTCAGGAAGTGAGGAAAAATGTAAGCGAATTAAGGAAAAATTTAAGTAAAGAGGAGTTTTACAAATTAGCGCTAAGCAAAGATCCAAGGATTCAAGGTAAAGTGTTCATGAATGACTCGCACCGCCTTTCAAGGGCACTTGAAGTTATCACTGAAACTGGCAAGTCAATTTTTGTATGGCAAGAGAATAGACAGCCTCCTTTATTCAATAATTTTAAGATATATACAATTCTGCCTAAACGTGAAGATGTATACCGAAAAATAAATTCTCGTTTCATTACAATGATTGAAAATGGAGCAATTGATGAAGTAAAAAAGCTACTTAGCATGAACCTAGCCCCACATTTGCCAGCTATGAAAGCACACGGAGTGCCAGAAATTATAAAGTACTTGAAAGGTGAGATTACTTTAGACGAAACGATACAAATTGCTCAAACAAACACAAGACACTACGCGAAACGTCAGTATACCTGGTTTAAAAAACAATTTCTAAATGCTGAAGTGATTGATTGTGCAAACAAGCTCAAGATATTTTAATTCAGGCCGTGCTCATTACTACGAATAGGGGGTTCCATATTTTCCAGATGGTCGCTTACTTCTAGTGGATCGCCTAAACCATGCTCTATTTTTATTTTAAAAAATCCAAGCCTCTCGCACAATTTCTGAAAGTATTCTTTTATAATGTCAAATAAGCTTTTATCACCTATATTATAGTCCTTCAGTCTCTCAGGAACAGTAAGTGACAAGTTACCATTTGTGTATAGACCTGCTGCAAAAGGTGATGACAAAATGATGTGAGAGAGGTAAAAGAAGAATAAGCAGATTGAGTAAGGTAAAAAAATGAGCTTTAGTTACTATAACATAAAGAAACATCCAAGAAACTTTCGTAATATAACAGGTTTAACTGTAGAGGAGTTCGAAAAGGTGGTGGAAAAAGTGAGGTCTGAGTGGGAAAAACTTGAAAAACAAAAAAAGTGCCATGGTAGAAGATCACAACTACCAACTCTGGAAGATAAGTTATTTTGCGTAATTTTGTACTATCGCACTTACATAACACACAGATTTTTAGGGTGCCTGTTCAATGTGCACAACGCAAATGTGTGTAGGTTACTGAAGAAAATAGAGCCATTACTTGCCAAAAAAGTTACTATCACAAAAGATAGAAGTATGACGCCAGAAAAAACACTGAAGATTTTGGCTGATGTTACAGAACAGCAAATACAGAGACCAGAAGATAGTAAAAAACGGAAGAAATCATATTCAGGAAAAAAAAGAACCAACACTATGAAAACTGAGATTATTATCGAAGAAGGAGGAAGAATTTTATCAGTGTCAAAGTCATACCGTGGTAGAATTAGTGATTTTCGCATAAGGAAACAAGAAAAATATTTACCACTTGATAGCATAAAACATGCCGATTCTGGATATCAAGGTTGGCAAAAATTGCAAAGCAATGTTATAATTCCATATAAAAAGTATCGTAAAAAGCCATTAACTCAAGAGCAGAAAGAGCATAATAGAAGATTAGCATCATTTAGAATGAGAGTAGAAAATAAGATCCGAGAGATAAAGATATTTAAAATTATGTCGAATGTTTATCGCAATTTTCAGAAAAAATATAACCTGAGGTTCAATATTATTGCTGGTATTGTAAATCTTAAGCACGCCTTTTAGTTAACCTTGATTTTATTCACCCTCCTTCCCTTTTTTTTATCGCTTGATTCGCAGCAGGTCTTATGTTACATTTTTATCATCTTGAGACTTAAGCGTGAATTCTAGTGAGCTGGATAGATCACACACCTTGTCACCGAATGTACCGTCACTCCTTTGGAAAAATATTGGTAATGTCATATCAGATTTAACACTCACATTATTTTGGCTAACACAGTCAATACTTATTACTTTTTCAGGGCTTTCTATTATGAATGAATGCTGGCTAAGTGCACCTTGAAACTCTATATGTACACCAGCTTCATATCCTGCTTGATTACAATTGATAACTAATTCTTCCAAGATAGAGTCACTTGGAACTTCTGCCTTAGCGTATTTGAACATCTCCTTAAAAACTTTTCTTGCAAATGGGCGGTAGTCTTCATTTTTACCTTCACTTTTTGGCAGTAAACTATCATGTTCTTTGTATAGCTCGGCAATCAAATCTCTACTTATACTTTTGCCGTTAATAACAAAATCCATTCTCTGAAAATCTAAGAACGCTGTATTACCAGAATTCGCTTCAGCATTGTCTTTACCAGCTCTTAACTTGCTAAAACCAAACTTTTCTGCTTGAGTTCTTAATGTAACTACTGGATTTTCCTTTTCTTCTGATATAGAGCTACTCATTATGAATACCTTGATATAGACTGCTGATAGTATAATAATACATAAAAATGATTAATAAGTTAATAAAATACCTACTATAAGCCCTATGATAGCAAATATAGTTAGGGGTAACTTAGGCTTACCGACGATTTTAAAAACAACAAATTCGTCATTCCGTTACGTGTTAGCGGCTGAGATACCGCGAATGAATCGCGGTATGACGTTAGAGAGCTGTGCTAGCTATAGTGCATACCTGACCATAAGGTGACAAGATTTTAAAAAGGCTCTATAACAGTTTTACACATGTATGAATCTCAATGAGCAATCAGATTTTTCTAAATAGCAGGCTGGAGAATATACCTAAGTTTCATTCCGCAATATTACCTAAACTTTGTGGTGGGGACAAGGTGGTGGATCTGCTGTTTTATAAGCCACTTAGTTATGTGGATAGAAGCAAGTTACTATCTGATGCTCGAGTTGGAGAATTTACAACTTTCATTGCAAAAGTTTATGAACATCAGTCGCCCACTTTTAGAGGTAGACCATATAAAATAGTCGTTGAAAGTGAGAGTCAGTATATATTCATAGTCTTTTTTAATTACTCAGTTAAGTATTTATATAAACTATTTCCAATTGGAGCGAATGTGATCATCAGTGGCAAACTCGAAAAATTTGCTGAACATTGGCAAATTACTCATCCAGATTACGTGTCGCTTGACATCAACCAATTTAAAGAAATAGCTCGCATAGAGCCAGTCTACCAATTATGCCGTGGCATTACCAATAAGAGCATTGGGAACATAATAAGCTCTAACCTGAAAGAATTGCCTGATTTGCCAGAGTGGATAGATGATACATTAATCAAGCAAAAAAAATGGCTAAGTTGGAGGGAAAGCATCATAAAGTTGCACAGACCAAGCTCATTGGCGGAAGCCGAGGTTTGTAGAAAAAGGCTTGCTTATGATGAATTGTTTGCGTATCAGCTAGCGCTGAAACTTGCAAGAAAAAATCATGTGAAAGAAAGGGGAAGAGAATTTATAGTATTGAATAAATATAAAGAGCAAGTTTTAAATGAATTATCGTTTCAATTAACAAACGATCAAATTCGTGCAATAGATGAAATTTCAGAGAGGCAAAAATCCAAGTACCGCATGATAAACTTGCTGCAAGGTGATGTTGGTAGTGGCAAAACCGTAGTTGCACTTTTTGCGATGCTAAATGTGGTAGAAAACAACATGCAGGCAGCTCTAATGGCACCGACTACTATCTTGGCGGAGCAACATTATAATTGGATTGAGGAAGTTTTATCCTGTACCGATATAAAAGTTGCGCTGCTTACTGGTAAAACTTCGCGCAAGGAAAGAAAGATTATCATGAACGAACTTGCAAGTGGTGTTTTAAATATAGTGATTGGCACTCATGCACTATTTCAAGCTAACGTTACATTTAAAAATTTAGGGCTTGCAGTCATAGACGAGCAACAGCGATTTGGAGTGATGCAGAGAAATCGCTTGGTAGGAAAAGGAGAAAATGCCGATATACTTTTCGTTACTGCAACTCCCATTCCAAGAACTTTGCAGCAAGCTATGTATGGTGACGTTGAATGTTCAATTTTGAAAGAAAAACCAAAATCCAGATTGCCAATAAAAACTGTAACTATGAACATTAGTAGGGTGCCAGATGTTATTGAAAAGCTAAAAGGTGCTATAAACAGGGGCGAAAAAGCATATTGGATTTGTCCATATATAGAAGAAAACGAAGAGACCAATATTGCTGCAGCAGAGATGCGTTTTCAGGAATTACAAAAAACATTTCTTGATAAAGTCGGGATAATACACGGAAAATTGACTCAGGAGCAGAAAGATCAAGTTATGTTTTCCTTCAAAAGGAATGAATTTTCTCTGCTTGTTGCAACCACTGTGATAGAAGTTGGTATAGATGTGCCAGATGCAACCATCATGATTATAGAAAATGCAGAGCAATTTGGGTTATCACAATTGCATCAGTTAAGAGGCAGAGTAGGGCGAGGAAACAAGCCATCTTTTTGTGTATTATTATACGATAATTTAAGTAAAAGCTCATCTTCAAAGTTAAAGATCATGTGTGAGTCACAAGATGGATTTTACATTGCTGAAAGGGATATGATGCTAAGAGGCAGTGGAGATATTTTAGGCACAAAACAATCAGGATGTATGGAATTTAAATTTGCTGATTTATATCAGGACAAAGAGCTGCTCAATCTCGCGTATAATAACGCAAAAGGCGCAATGGCTGATTTTGAATTACTGCTTGATATATTTGAATATAGGAGTAGATTACATTTTTCAAAATTTCAGTAGGAAAACCAGGTAGCTCGCAGAAACGAAAAAACTTCCTTGACAAACTCTGCCAGCGCCCTTATCATTACACTGAAGGTATTTATTTATCTTCAATCTGTGCAGATTAAACGACAACAGTATTACGTAATTGGCGTCTTATTTTTAATTTTTTGCACTATGAGCACCTTATGTCTTCACAACATTTCTTGTTTTTACCTATATAAGCTGAAACGCGCTTATAAAGCGTTTAAGACAGTAGAGAACGCCAATTTGCAGGATTAGAGAGTGACAACTAGCTAATACGGGACATCTTTTGCCTTTTTTTCTGCTTAGAGCTTGTCCGCAAACCATAAAATTCAAGCATATTCCCTCTTTAACATCAATCTATTCATAGCCAGATATATAAAATTTTCAGTAGATGTTGTAAGGAGATCGTATTCTTTAGATAACCTTCTATTCCTATTGATCCAAGCAAAAGTCCTTTCTACAACCCACCTTCTCGGCTGTACTTTAAATCCCTGCTCTACTTTTGGTAATAGCTCTGGCGGTGTATCTTTATGCACCCAAAATCTGCACGGAGGCCTTTTAACAATTTCAATATCTATATTGTGCTCTATTTTTACGTAATCTTTTAGCTCTTTTCCTTGATATCCCATATCAGCCCACATTTTCCTAACATTAGTATATTTTTTCCTCATATTATCTAATGCTATCTTAACTCCATCTCTGTCATTTTCATTTGCAGCTCCCACATAACATCCCAATATAAAACCCTGAGTATCCGTGATTATATGCCTCTTTCTACCTTTAACTTTTTTTGCTCCATCGTAGCCTTTTGTCCCCTTTTTCTGTCGTTTTTACAGATTGGCTATCTACTATACACGCACTTGGCTCCTCATTTCTTCCCATTTTTGACCTGCTATATTTAGTAATATCATAGTTCATTTTCTCGAAAATTCCTTGCTTTTTCCATCTCCTAAATTGTTCATATACTGTCTTCCATGGCGGAAAATCGTGCGGTAAATAGCGCCATTGACATCCTGTACGTAGCACATAAAAAATTGCAGATAATACCTCTCTTTTGCTATGTTTCAGCGGCCTTCCTCCTTTCTTGTATGATACTCTAAAGTGTTTCTCTATTATCGACCACTCTCTTTCACTTAGAGCATGTCTTCAACTAACTAGAAAGGAGTTAAGAAGTGTGTTATAAGACATATTTTAAATGTACCCAAGCGATATAAGTGACAAAGAATGGAAGATGATAGAGCAATATTTGAACCTAAAAAGACCGGCAGACCAAGAAAACACAGTATTAGAACAATTATTAACGCAATCCGCTATGTGATGAGAACAGGCTGTCAATGGAGACAACTACCTAAGAATTTTCCACCATGGAAAACCGTGTATAGTTGTAATTCGCGTTTAAAAAAAAAGTGGAATATGGGAAGAAATTCACGATTTTCTAGTTAAAAAACTAAGAAAGATAATTGGTAAGAATGAAACTCCATCAGTAGGAATAATTGACAGTCAATCAGTAAAAACCACTCAAAAAGGGGATCCAGAGGATATGATGCTGGCAAGAAAGTAAAGGGTAAAAACGCCACATCGTTGTAGATACTGTAGGTCTTGTAATTGCTGCTGAAGTACACAGTGCAAGCATTCAAGATCGTGATGGTGCACTAAATCTTTTTGTTCAAGCCAAATGCAAAGCTCCAACATTACGTAAGTTTTTTGCTGATCAAGGATATACAGGTAAATTGCAAAACCGCTGTTTATTGGAAACTGGATGTTTATTGACGATTACCAAGAAAGTAGTTGATACAGGATTTCAGGTTATTCCTAAACGTTGGATTGTTGAAAGAACCTTTGCTTGGCTCTCCAATTTTAGACGTATGAGTAAGGATTATGAGCATTCTCCTCTCACTTCAAAAAACAACATCTTTTTCAATATGAATCACTATTATGCTTCACAAATTAGCTCATTCTTAAGTTTGAAAGACATGCTCTTAGATCTGTTGGATACTTTTTTCTCATTCCTAACCCCGTTTTTAAAAACTCATATACTATCCCTTTTCTTGTTTGCGGACAAGCTCTGATACCAACTCTCATTGTTGGCCAGTCAAATAGGAGACATTGGCAGAGTTGTTTAATTGTGGAGCTGGCAAGAGAAGTAATAAATTTGCACAAAGCACCCTCAAGCAGAGCAATTGTATCGTATATTTTATTGCGTAAAATGTCTGTTTTATATATAACCAAAGCCTCTCAACAGGATTTAGCTCAGGTGAGTACGGAGGTAGGTATATAATATCGATATTTTTAGGTACCTTTAAATTTTTTGACCTATGCCAACTAGCACAATCCATAACGAGAAAAGCCTCTCGTGTTTCTAGATATTGCGACATCTGCTCAAGAAATATGTTCATGCAATCAGTGTTGACATTTGGTGCAAATAAGCTAGAACTCTCTCCATTTCTAGGATTAACCGCACTATAGAGATAGAAATTTTGCCTACCTAATTTTGTTTTAACCTGTGTTCTAATCCCCTTTTAAACCACCCATGTCCAACCTTTGAATGTGTGCCAAACCGTGATTCATCAAAGAAAAATAGCTCTTTTCTGGATACTTGCTAATAGCTCCATTGAGATTTTTTTTTGAATTCCTCTTGTTTGCTTTTATCTTGTCCATTATGAACTGGTCTTGGGTAATATATGAGAATTTCATCTTTTGCATATAGCGGTGTACTGTAGATTTGCTGATATTTAATCTGAACTTTTCCTGGATTCTTATTCTCATTTCTTTAATGGTAATATTAGGATTTTCTTCTATCCACTCTTCAATTTGCTGTAGTTGAACCTGATTTAATTAGTTTTCTACGGCGTTGTGGAGGAGCAAACAGTTTTTCTTCTCTGCCAATTTTCAAGAGTTTTACCCACGAAGTTAGTGCGCTTCTTGAAATGCAATATATTTTTGCTACAGCCGTTATACTGTACTTTTTGCTGCAATTACAGCATTTAGTTTTTTTGAAACATATGCATTATTCCTTACTTTCTTCAGCATTTCTTTTGCTGATTCTACTACTTTTCATCCAATAATTTTTGATCTTAATGCC
>BMAO01011916.1:0-33584 GCA_019973975.1 Trichonephila clavata
AAAGTATGAATCCGGCATTCTATAGAATGCCTAGGCATTCTATACAATGCCTAATCTAGCCGGCAATGTATGAAATGATTCCTATTTCACACATTGCCTAGGCATTCTATAGAATGCCTAATGAAAAACTGGAAAGTATGAAATACATCTCAGATTCTTTTCGAAAATTGTCAATTGCAATATATAAAACTTTAACGAGTGTCTCAGGCTCAGAATCTGTTAGTTGTACATTGCTGTTTGTTCGGAAATGTCAAAATACTCAATTTTACTTAAACTTGTTCAACAAAAATTGGTTTTCCTGTGCTACCTGAAATGGAGAAGCAAGCTATAGTGTTGGAGAATGAGACATGGTCTAAAGCAGGGGTCGGCAACCTATGGCACACGTGCACATGTGGCACGCGGAAAAATTCTCGTGGCACTTTGCAAAACTCAACAAATTTGTAAATTTTTGAATTGTTTCAAAAATGCTCTACTATGTGGCCTGAATCATATTGGTAGATTGTTGACACGCAACAGCTAAAAGGTTGCCGACCATGGTCCATAGACATGAAACAACTATTCAACGGTTAGTTGCCTAAAATTCGAGTTGATGATCCAAAAAAAAAAAGTTTTTTCTTAACTGATTACTTTTACTAGAAGTTAATAACTGATATAAAAATGCTAAAATGACTACTAAGAAGAAACCCAGGAATATTGGTTGCTTGAATAGTATGATGTGATGTTGGCGGAAAATAGAAGTAAACTCATTTAAACTGTTAAAGAAAGCGTCAGCACCATAAAACAGTGGTCCCCAACCCTTGTTCCGTGGATCAAAGGTATCAGGTCACTCAAGGAGCATTAAATTATTTCCATTATATTTACTGGGTGTATTTTTTCGTGTTTGTGCGACTTTCCATGGAAATCACTTTATATTTTATGTGAAATCATTTTTAATTATTTTTTGGTGCAACTGAATTTTACTCTGAAGGCATGTTTAAATACAATTAAATTATAAAATCAAAACAATTTAAAATATAAATAATCAACGTCCCACCCTCAGCGGGCTGCCGTAAAATTATCAAACGTTGACTGGTCCGGAAGAGAAAACTGTTGGAAGAACTGCTATACAGTATTACGTCACGGATTCTTTTTTTTTTTCATAATGGGGATGCAGATTCATATTTTTACCATTTTCAGCCTGTAGCATTCTCCAGGGCTGGTATCCTTTTTAGTGCGCATCATGTAAGCGATACCAATTGCCTCGGTAATTTTGACACCCAGTTTGACGATGTGAGCTTGTTCTAGGAATTTAATTTGCCAAGAGCAAAATTAATTTCATGATTCTGGGATATGATAGAATTCTGGAAGAACTTTCAACCAAATACAAAAATGTTATTCGTTATGATATTGGACTGTACCTCCACCTACGTGAAAATTGCCCAAAAAAACAGAAAATTATTTTTTAAAAAAAGGTATTGTAATACAAAACCATTGATTTTTTCCCCCGAATGCCAATATATTGGCACTTGTAATGAGTGGGAAATAGGATGGTTTCTATCAACTTGGAACTTCTGAAGAAATTTTAATACCAAGTATATGCGAAATCACATTTTAACAATAATTTTTTTTTAATGGCAGTCTCATTATTTTGTCAGAATAACCATTTGTACTTTTAGGAATGTAAGTCATTGATATATAATATCCTTATCATGACCTTTTTTCATACTTGCCTAAATAGCTTTAGGCATTCTATAGAATGCCTGGGCATTCTATCAATGCCTAGGAAAAGTATGTAATCAATCTCATATTTCATACTTTGCCTAAAAACGTCCGGCATTGTATAGAATGCCTAGCATTCTATAGAATGCCCGCATTTCATACTTTGCCGGTAACATATATAACTTTAAAGAAGTCAAACATCAAGCCATTTGTTATTTCATTTACGTATACATAATATGATATGTACGAATGCAGTAAAACATATCACATTTCATGTTTGTAAAATGGTAATTATGTTTAAAGGAGGATTTTTTATCACTAAAAGCTGTTAATTCCTGCCTTAAGTTCGTTGGTGTAATTAATGATGTTGGCTGCGCTTAAGCCTGAGTATCGCGCCAATGAAAGAAAACCTGTTTGCAAAAGAAGGGGTGGGGGTGGGGGGGAGGTATTCCGTGATTGCCTAGAATGCGAAAGGTCAAACACGGCGAAAATGTTGGTACTTCAAACAAATTGTGAGAACATGTTGGTGTTGTTCTTTTTCGCACACACAAAACTGCGTCAGAAATGAATTTTAACGAAGCAGTGGATTTTATGGGAAACGGGTTTATAATTGACCACGGACGACAATTTATTACACAGTGATGTAATTTAGCAAATTTATCCGTTTTTTAGGTTACATTTCTTTCAGAATTTTATAAGAGTAATTTTTAATTTCTTTTGGGAACGCACATTTTTTTAACCCGTTTTCTCATTTAGGCAAAACTTGAAAGAGGCCACGTTTAGATTTTTCTTTTGTGAAAATCTTCGTTGAATCGAAATGGTGCGAATACTTTGATAGATTGTGAGAAAATAATCTTAAGAAAATTCGCCAAAATACCCTTCGTATCTGAGCGGTTTGTAATTGGTTTAACTTCTCGTGAAAAAAAAGCGTTGAAAGAATTATCAAAAGCAAACTGTGTTAATTTGAGTGACCACGTGACAAAAACGATGCCTAAAATTTGTGCCCCATTGACCAAATTGATTTTGGGCTGCAGCAACTTGGTCCTAGTTGTAAATTGCAAGAACGGAGGTATCCAAGTGGGCAGATGGTATATGTGAAACAAAATGTATCTTTTACACCAGGGGTGGCCGACCCGCTTTGAATAATTTTTCGGCCCGCGAGATTCATTACGCAACTTTACTCAACACGACTATTTTGTGCAATATTTTTAATTTTAATGTTTTTTAAACAAATAAATCCCGTAACTGTTTCTATTTTATCACGCTGCTTCTGTGTTACTGCGAATCTTTTTTTTCTCTCGAAAACGAAATGAATCCAACACAAATCGCGTTCAAATGTACCGGACCCGCAACATCCATTACGATGCGCAAATACACGCATTGAGATTGATTTGAAAGAACTAAGAGAAAGTTTTTGAAAAACTCACTAAATAAATAAATAAAACATTAGTTGATCATTGCATTATAATTATTATATTATCTATGTTTGTATACATGAGAAACAATGAAAACAATAATAGTACGTTATTCTGTTTTAAATCTTCATTCCAATAAATGTCTGCATTGGGCAGAGGTGGATTAAGCGGGTGGCGGACCTGGCGGCAGCCAGGGGCCCCCAGCTCTAGAGGGGCCCCAAGCTTGATGGATTCCACTTATAAGTTCAACGTGCAAAAAAAAAAAAAAAAAAAAAAAAAAAAAGATCTTGAACCACGCTATTGCAACCCCGATATTTCCTCGTTTTTGAGTCGTGTAGCAGCCCTAGCCATCTTTTTCTTCGTATGGTTGCAATTTGTACAAACTTTTCACATGCATTTTTTTTTTGCCCAAATTTTATTTCAAGCAAATGAATGCTATTTGCATCAAACAAGTTCGTTTTCAGTTTACAGGCATGCTTGACTACTCTCGGGTACATTTTACAATGATCGAAAAAAATCCGAACTCCAAGTAAAAAATATTGTCGACTAATAAAACTTCGGCAATACAAATCGGTAATAGGCTACCTATACAAATGTATAGGTAGCATATTAAATTGATTAAAGTTTCAAGATCACATGTTCATGCAAGCGAGAGTAGAGCCATTTCAAATGTGAAATAATGATACATTAAAAACTGGTATAACCACCACAATTTTAAATACAAGCATGAAAACGGGCATGCCTCGTGTCGTACTGGTACCGGATATCAGTATGTGGGATGGAATTGCATGCTTGTTGTTCTTGGTCGGTCATTATAAGGTTGTTTAATTCTGGTTGTGGGTGAAGCTGACATTGCGTTCAATTATGTCCCATTCCTGCTCGATTGGAAAAAGATCTGGCGATCTAGTAGGCCAACTCAACACGTCGTTTTTCTATAGAGCCTGTTGGATTACAACAGGGATGAGAGAGCACGATATCCTGTTGGAAAACACCCCTTGAATTATGTTTATAAATCACAGTGCAACGGTTTGTATCGCCAGACTGGTGTACTAGTTTGCAGTCAGGGTGTGTGAATTAACCTCGAGAGTGCTCCATCAATCAAAGAAAATTGCCCACTCCTGACCATAACTGTTGGTGAAAGCCCAGTGTATCAAAAAGAAAGCTACACAAAAATTTAAGGAACTCTACAAAGACGATATTGTGAATCATTTAATTTTGACTTTATGAATTGTGGATTAAGGAAAAAAAAAAGAAAAAAAAAGATATAATGTGAAAACCACCCCTAGAAATGTATCGAGTTGCAAGAGAAATCCTAATGTAGAAATACTTTTGAAAATATTTTTAACTATACCGTTATCTCGAATGCATCAGGCGAAAGATCTTTTTCAGTTTTAAAACGTTTTAAAATAATTTAAGAAATACTATGGGAGAAAAGACAAATGGAACAACATGACCATATTATATACAGAACAAAATGTTTTGGATAAAATAGATATGTCAAAAATAATTGATGAATTTGCTAAAGAGAAATCAATTTGTATAGCGAAACTGTAAGCTCTTTAGTAAGGTTTTATTTTTAGCGCGTTTTTCACGTAGTGGAACAAAAGCGCTATTAGGACGCAAATTTCGTCTTCGTCTTCGTTCCATATTTTGTACCTTTTTCTCAGCCAATAAGCAACCAATTGACCTCGGGTTTTCGGCATTTGGTCGCATTTGTGCCCTAGATGAGCAGAATCATGATTAAATTTAATCATTTTTAAATTTACAGTACTACTTTTTGTTAGTAAAATGTTTATTAGTTGCCTTTTTGTTTAATACAACATGTGAAAAACGCGCTAAAATTACTTGGCCATGCCAATGATTTTTTTTTTAACATTTATAAACCCCGTGCACCACCAAACGTATAATACGGAGGTAAACAACACAGACAGAAGAAAGGATTACAACACAAACATCCATGCCTTCTCCGGGATTCGAACCCAGTCCTTGCGGCACCGCAGTCAGCTTCACTGACCACTATACCGGATGGGCGGCCATGCCAATGATTGATATCTTGTTTTTATATACAGTTAAGATTTTTCTTTAACCGTTGAGTTTTATTATTAGCAGTACATTTTATTTTGAGAATTTAAAGTAGGCGGCTCTTTTCACTATTTTAGTTTTTCGACTCTTGAGCCCATGGGCCTCAAACCTTTTACCGCCAGGGGCCTCCAAATACCTTAATCCGCTTCTGGCATTGGGTCCAAATCTAATGTAAAAGTTTATATTTTTATATGTGGCCCGAAGAGGATTATAATGTTTTTCCAAATGGCATAAGAGGTCATTTGGGTTGGCTTATGATTTTGGTAAATGATTTATCTACTAGGTACAGAAAGCAAAATTTTACAAGTTGATTTGGATTGAATTTTTGATTGACTTCGCAATATAAAGCAACATGAGGGATTTCGGGAACGGCATTTTGAACCTCGGTTCAATAACGTAGACGGCCCCTGAGTGAGCACTCCGGACATCCGCACTACGTAAACGCGAGGACTTTGAGCTTCGAGAGATCGAACGTGCATTAGCTCTTCTACCTATCAGATATTCAGTAGGACTAGGGGCTTGAACTCGCTGCACAATACCACCAGTCACGAAATCGCGGCCATGACTGCACGACTATCGTGGCTTTGTTGGAATTGCATACAAAATTACAAGAAATAAAAGCCTTGTCTTTTGACTGTGGTGAGTGATTAGGTGAATATAAACGTCACACTGTTCAGCTACATAAGGGCTTTTGGCGATGGACCTCGTAATTTTGAACCATTGTCAAGTGACGCGGACGACACCTGAGCTGGCACCAACTGGAGGACGTTTGAACTCTAGACAGATTTAGCGTGCATTGCTCCCCTACAAGGCGGGTATTTTGTGGTACTGGGCTCAAGTTCATGACATTCCTGCCATGAGCCGATACCTTGACCACTTGGCTACCGCGGTCACTTTTGACTCGTGGTCGGTGTGTCAGTAGTTCGAAGATCCGCCGTACAGAGGGGGCTGATACACCAAAAATATGTTGAGGCTCAAATGTCCTTCCGTTAGTGTGGTGTGGTAGTTTACAGAATGATGCCAGCTCAGGTGTCATCCCCGTCTCCTGGCCGAGATTCAAAGTTATGAGGCCCGACATGAATAGACCTCGCGTTTTTTAACACGCTTTTATTGATTTCACCTGCATGTAACAGAATCTTTGAACTGGATTTTCACCCACTTTAAAAAGGTCAGAGGAATTCGAAATTTTTCACACTTGTGAAGGACCGATGACAATACAATAATTTAATAATTTTTTTTGTTCCATTGTCCTGATCAGGATCATTGGGATGAACGATTTCCCATTTCCAGATTTGACGATTAATTCCAGATCCTATTTTCAGATTTGGTGGTTAAAAGATTTATTTGGAATCCTAAAGCGAAAATGCTTCTGTTGTAGATCGAACTAAAAAATGAAAAATAAATTATAGTTTATTAGAAAAATAATAAATTAATAGTTTTAAAAAAACTAAGAAACCCGCTTTTATATAGTTCATAGAATTAAAAAGTAAAAAATAATTCTCATTATAAGAATAAAATGATGAACGAGAAAATGAATGTCATTGGGGTAAAAGCGTGGAGTGCTTTGTACTACATTTTTACACTAAATCTGTATTTCGGAATAGAACTAGTAAGAAAGTATAATAATTGATATCGAGCACTCACCACCCTGCTTTTATCACAATGACATTCCTTTTCTCGTTCATCATTTTATTCTGATATTGAGAATTATTTTTTACTTTTTAGTTCGATTAACTATAAAAGCGGTTTTTTTTAAAAGTTTTTTTAAACTATTATTTATTACAGTGCGACGTTGAAAATACTCACTCCAGAGCTGTCAACCAAACGACCTTTTTGCATAGCCTCATAAATACGCGAACAACACTTTGAAAGTCACGTCAAATCCAAACAAGTGGATTGTTTCAGCGATCGGTTAATTGGATTCATTGAAACATTTGTGAGTCAAAGAGGGGTGAATGGAACCCTCAAGCAAAACAAACACTCGGCATCAAAGACGCTTCGTGCGAACAATTAGAACGGAGCACCCTCATCCCTTTTTTGTCTTCGGTGTCACCGATCCCATTCTGTCCGACAGGCAGTTGGTGTCACCCCTTTGTTCCTTCCAATGGGAAAGAGTTTTGTCATTTTTCACGGCCTGAAAAGCGCAAGGCAACAATGCGTTGCCAATTGGCGCCGACTAAAACAATCGAGACACAATACCGGTGTAAGCCGCTCGCGAAACAAAACAGCCACTTTGAATATTGTACATTGTGTAACAGCGAGGAGCTCGTTAAATTTTACACGAAGCTTCTTTTCTGTCAATGCGCGACCTCGTTGTTCGGCGGCGGCAGGTTGAGTTGTGAAATTTTCTTACGCCCCCTCCCTTCGATGTAGATGGTCGATACGCTCTTTGGAAAATCGTGCAATCTAAACTGGTATAAAACGAGTTCTTTTTGTTGATTTCACAGGATAAAATAAAATAAAAATGATATTGGTACATTAATATGTACCGTATATTCTGGAGTGCAACTTGTACTTTTAACATAAAAATTTTGATCCAAGTTTACGTTTACGTGTTATACACCGAACATAAAAATGAGATATTTTTAAAAATAAAGAAAAGATGAACATATATAAAAATTAGATATCTGCATCTGCATTTGGCCTCCTTTTACGAATGTTTTCCCAAGTTCTAACATCCACATGGTTAGTGTTGTTTTAATTTTTATTTAAATATGGCTTAGGTACACACATCTCAAGGCTAAACTCATGACATTCATCCGCGTGCAATGTCTTCGTATTATACGTTTGTGGTTCTGTAGCCTAGTGGTTACGTTCATGAACTCGTGATCGGAGTTTCAGGGGTTCGAGTCCTGCTGCCACTGAAGACCCACTGTGTAGAGAGAGCCGAGGCACGTTAAATCTGTCGAGGCTTAATGTCATCCCGTTGGTATGGTGTGGGTACTTGGAAGAGGGGAGACACCACTCAGGTGTTACCCTCGTCACTTGACCGAGTTCCAAAATGACGAGGGCCATCGCGAAAGGGATTGAGTGAATGTTAGTCGCACTTGTTCAGCCACTGGAGTGCTTTTGGTAACGAACCTTGTTATTTTGAGCCAGGGTCAAGTGACGAGGATGACACCTGAGCTGGCATTCCTCTCTCCTAATTACCATACCACACCAATGGGAGAATGTTTGAGCATCGACATATTTAATTTGCATCCACCCCCTCTGCATGGTGTGTCTCATGACCACTGGGCTACCACGGCTCGTCCATTGCTAAATGTTCTCGTGTTGCTTTACAGGGCAACGTTATTAAATACTCACTGACACTAGTAAGATGCGACTTTTTGGATTCTTCAAAACACTTGAATGCTTTCACCAAATAGTTCTTATCCATAATTTTATACCGTTTTCTCCATCCGTTTCGTTCATAGAAATGAAAACAACTTTACAGAAATTAGATTTCGGCATCGGTTTTCTTTTAAAATTAAGCACGTGTTTTAATATTGCTCTGCACGTTAAGTATAAGAGCACTACGATGGAGAAAAGCATTTCGTTACCTGTTGTTTTTGTCGAAAGATACGAGTACTTCTCATGTAATATATATTTCAGGTTCCTTCGTAAGAAAGGGCGCGTGTTAAATGGCGGCAACATGTAAGACTTAAAAAATGCAGTTTGTGTATAGTTATGCGTTTTATACTGCAATATGCTTTAATATTTTTAATTGTTGTGCATTATGCCATTTATCAATCAAAATACCAATCTCTTTTACATCATGCAAGTAGTCGAATGATACTCAATAAAAAAAACTAACATATGAAAACACTTCTGTTGGAATATTTAAGGTTTGGGAAAAGTGAGAGTTTGACAAGGCCACTCAAAAAAAGGCCAGCAGGTCACAGGCCCAATATAGCTGTTGTAGCCGAGGCAAATTAAATCTGTCAAAGTTCAGTATGATCGTGATAGTGTGGTGCTGCAGTTAAGAGAGGGGCATCCTCGTCACTTGACAGAGGTTCAAAATGACGAGTTTTATCGCTAAAATCTTCCATGTTGCTTTCGAGTGGGGCGTTAATATACACGCATTTATAATAATATCTGAAAGATGGGGTCTAAACATATCCCAAACAAAGACACAGGAATGGTTCGCCAAATATTTCTCATCCACAATTTTACACCGTTTTCGCCCATCCTTTTCGTGGATAGGAATGAAAACTCCTTTTGGCGAAACTAGATTTCAGCATCAGTTGTCTTTTTTTAAAAAACCCATGGGGTTTTGTGTTGTGTACTGTCCACCAGTGCCGGTTTGAACTCATTTCGGGCCCTGGGTGCAGACGATCTGTGGGCCCCCTTAGCACTGTCGGATACAAGGAGGAGCTCTTGCATGCCCAAATTATCTGGCCCCTAGACGCCCACCCCAAGTGCTCAATGGATAAACCTGCACTGCTGTCTACTGTGCAGAGGAAAACTATGGTGAAGTGAGATATTTCGTCACCTGTTGTTTTTATGTGAATTGTTTTTATTAAAAGAGCATTGTGTACGTGTACAATTCAGGTTTCTTCGCAAAAAAGGGTGCGCGTTATTTGTCGATTACACCTAAAACTTAAAAAAAAAATGTACTCTGAAAGTATAGGGGCGCGTTATATGCCCGACTATTCGGTAATACTTTTAATTGTTTTGCATTAAACCGTTCATTTCAATCAAAATACCGTCCCCCTTCCTCATTTTTTTTTCTTTCGTTTTAGAGGGGGAATGCTATTTTCCAGAACTGTGGAACCCACGGCTTGACAGATAAAAGGCCTACCTCGAATTCTCTATCCCACTGTTTATGTGATATTATTCACACAAGATTTCGTAGTACACACATTTGATATTGTAAAATAATTTAAACTGAATCTAAACTTCTTTTTAATGAAAGTTGCAAACACTTCAAGGTGATGATAAAAACAAGTGACATAAAAAAATTTTAAGTCAATTCCTAATTAGATCAACAAAGAAATTTTATTTTAGTTACTTTTTATTAAATAATTATAATATAAATATGTATATACATATGACAGAATCATAATATTAAGTGGCAAATTAGAAAGCGCGATTTTCCATTCTTCTTTCTATATAGGGTGTTAGACTATCTTATTTTTGTTTACTATTTATTCATTATTTAAATTTAATTATTCTAATAAAGTAATATAGTAAAAAAAAAATCACATTCTCAGAAGTTAGGCCACCACAGGTGGGATTCGAACCCACGACCTTTCAATTAGAAGTCCAACGTGCTACGGGGACACAACGAGTGATTTTCCTTTTTATGTGTGGTATTGAACTATTTTTGTTTGTTACTATTTACTCATTAATTATTCAAATATTAATGAATTAATATTTGAAAAAAAAACTGTCTTAACATTAAGTATCATCCACTACAAGTTTTAAAAAATGTATATGAACTTGAGTGGATGAATAAAAAGTATTTTATTAACGATTGAAAATTCGAACAAGATAGATAAATAAATATATGTAGGGAGAGTGTGAACTCTCTAATAGTATAAATTAAAAAATTGTTGTAGTTTTTTTTAACTGAGAGAGATTTATATAAATTAGAAACAAACAATCTTCTGAACACGATCGAAAATGCTTTTCTGGAACGAAAAGGAGTCCAAAACGTGTGACATTGTGGAGG
Source organism: Trichonephila clavata (assembly GCA_019973975.1). NCBI lineage: Eukaryota > Metazoa > Arthropoda > Arachnida > Araneae > Nephilidae > Trichonephila > Trichonephila clavata. Next base: position 10,852 of record BMAO01011916.1, read on the forward strand.
ATCGCTCTGGGGCAAACGCGTTCAGTTCAAGACGATCCGAGAGAGGCGTCATCGATAGAACCCGGAACCAGATTTCTATTTCTGGTTCAGTGAGGCGTCAAGGCCGAAAGGCGGTCAACAAACTTTCATCTCCGTCCCACTTTCCAACGCTTGTGGAGCGATCCAGATGCAGCGCGCCGCATGTCAAGGACGGTGGACAAAATGGAGGGGAAAACTCTCATATTTTAGTGCTCTTTGGGATGTCTTTTTGCAGGTGAGTTTTATGAAATTGGTAACTCTCTCGCTTAAATTTTAAGTTGGTTTTTCGTTCATCCTTACCAGTCGCTTCACCACAGGTTTTCATTTAAAAATGTGGTCAGTAAGGTGGTCGTAAGGGGGAGTTGGATGGCGAAATTCTTGGGGACGCTTTAGAACAAGGGTGGCGAAGCCAAATGACCTTGCGGGCTACTTCGGAAAAATATTGTAATCCCGTGGACCACATATAGAAATATATTTCTTCATATAGGATTTGGACCCATTTCAAACATTTATTGGAGTGAAACTTTTAAACACAAGAAACTATCTCATTATTGTTTTCATTTTTCATATATGCAGACACATATAATATAATAATTATAACGCAATGATCAAATAATGCTTTCAATTTATTTAAATAATGAGATGTTTGTTTCTTGATTCTTTCTCTTAGTTTCTGCAAGTCGATCTCAGTATTTGTACATCGTAAATGATGTTGCAGGTTTTCGTTCGTTTAGTTTGAGCTCGATTTATGCTGGATAAATTTCGTTTTCCAAAAGAACCGATTCGCAGGAGCAAGTTGAAAAAAGTAACAGGAATAAAATTGCTTAGAATCGCTGAAATGCCCACTTTTAAGTATTTCTAAAAACAGAAGCAACGTGATAAAATAGAAACAATTATAGGATTTATTTGTTCCAAAACGCTACATTAAAAATATTGCACAAAATAAATAATCGTATTTTGTGAAGAAATGTATAAGGACCAAAATAACATAGGTAGAATAACATAATTATGAAAAATGGATCAAAATAGGGGAACTCGCGTATCTTTTTCTATTTTAATTATATATTTTTAAAATTTTTTCATTGGATTTATCAAACACTAAATTGGAAGCATGTAAGAGACACTTCTTCACAATTTCTGCATCCGTAAATGGTTTCATGCGATTACCAATAATATAACAAATTACATAGAGTGTCGTTATGACCTTACCACGGACAGAACACGTTGTTGCTGTTGTAAAGATTGTTCATGAAAGCCTATTTACCACCTCTTGAAAGGGATCTTCGAGAAAAGTGTCATTGAACAATTCGTGTTTATCGGTATCTTTTAAATACAACTCTTTCGCGACAAACTAAACAATCACTGAGCCCTGCTTGTTTTTCACTTCAAAATGGTCAACTTTCCAATCGTCTTGAAATACCGTATTCTCTTCAATATTTTTTGCTTGCAAGACATGAGGAATAGTTAAAAATTAGTTCCATCCATAAAATAGTTCCTACTCTACTGTTGTCTGCTATCACTAACAAATAGAAAAAAATATCAATTCGAACCCGCATGCATCGATAATAAAAAGCAAAATTGATACATTTGGTTCAGAATCAATTTAAGCTCATTTCGGGCCCTGTCAAAGAAGATATATTGGCGGCTCCCTTGGTACTGGTGGATCGAAATTTATAATTAGAAAATCTGGTTAAGTCCAGTGTTTTTCCGGGATCTGGACCCCTGGGCACACGCCCCAAGCTCTCAATGGATAAACCGGCACCAATTTCCTTTTTTGACTGAAAGAATTCCCGCAAATTTTAAATAAATTGTTCTTAAATTTTTTTTCCCCTCAAAGCAATGGGCTATGATCAGGCTACTTAAAAAGGCCCGGTGGGCCGTAGGTTGAGCATATATTGCTCGTCTAGGAAATTCCCGATGAAGTGTTGTTCTTGTGTTTCAGAATTTGTGATGGGGGAATATTAAGAATAAGAACCTCCTAAGTCCACATAAATGCAGTTCAATGGAAATATCTATAAATTATAATTCTAAATCGTAGCCCTAATATTGTAATACATTTTGGCCTAGCTGTCACGGTTGCGAACTCAAATTTAAAACTGCTTCTGGGAAATCCTGGGTGACCACAGTAGCCTAGTGGCCAAGGTTATGGACTCGTGGCAGTGGCGTGTCGTGAGTTCGAGTCCAGTTCTACTGAATATTAACATCGCATTGTTTAGCTACACGAAGGCTTTTGGAAATGGATCTCGTTATTTTGAACCAGGGTCAAGTGACGAGGAGACATCTGAGCTGGTTCCCGTTCTCCTAACTACCACACCACTCCAGGGGAAACGTTTGAGCTCTCGACAAATTTAACGTGCATCTCTCCCTTATTCGGCGGGTCTTCAGTGGTACTAGGCTGGAACTCATAACACGGCAGCCACGAGTCCGTTACCTTGACCATTAGGCTACTGCGGCCTCCCCAGTACCACTGAAGACCCGCCGTGTAGAGGAGCGATGCACGTTAGATCTGTCAAGAGCATAAACGTCCTCTCGTTGATGTGGTATATCAGGGGCTGCTAGCTTAGGTGTCGGCCTCGTCACTTTACCATGGTTCAGAATGATGAGGTCCATCACCAAAAGCCCTCGAGTGTCTGAATAGCGTGACATTAATATTCCCTCCCTCACTTAATTTATCGTGAGAGATATCAACTTAGGCATCATCCTTGTCACTTCAATTACAGTCGCCAAAAGAATCGTTAAGAATTTGGGAATGTTAAAATCACACATTCGAGGGTCTTTACATTCAATGAACCCGACTGTATTTCCTCTCCTGCGCGTCATAAGACAACTTCTTCGCGACACCCTAATCTGCAGAGAAGCTTCGAAAAAAGTTCCTCGTTTTGAGATTAAGGAATTCCCACTCATGTTGAGGAATAGATTTATGATCATGCTCGCGGAACCGCTCCTCTCGAGGGATTGTGTTTAAAAGACGGGGAAGTAGAATTTCCTAGATGACTTTCGATCAAGTCATCTCCAATAAGTCTTCCTGTTTCTATAAAAAAATCCTTCGAGACACGCTTTTGTGATACATTTTCCTCCGAAATTATTCGCGACTTGACTGAAACAAACTTTGCTTTTGAATGGAGGTTGTTTTCATGGGCATGAGGACTCCGTTTGGCCTAAATCTGCTTTAAACTTTCCTCAACATAGAAGAAATTTAATATTCTATGTCAGCGGCTCTTAAACTTTCGATCGCCGTGGCTCCTCTTTATGTATCAGCCTGACATCACGGACTCCCAATATTTTGAGCACCCCTCCCTGATTCCCAACACATGGCTGAGGGATTTAAATACAACCGTCATTATAATGGCGTGCTATGAATCCAGTTCTTAATCTTTGCAATTTATAAAATCTAGTCTAGAATGGAACATCTTCCCATTCTTTCACGAGGCCTTTCAGAGTTTGCAGAAGAGGACATTTAAAGAGAGACCTTCGCGGTTCCCCTACAAAAGTGTTGGGCACCCCCCCTCCCAGGGGTCCGCGGACAGCAGTCTAAGAGCCACTGTTCTGTACTAATTGTAATACATGTTTATCTGTGATATCTCTCCAAACGCAACACATCATGGTGGAAAGAAATGTTGGAGAGTTTGGTCTGATAAGGAATAGGGTCAATTGAATGATTATGGACGTCTTAAAGCGAAGCAACAAGAGGCAGCGGTAGCCTAGAGGTGAAGGTCATGATTTCAAGCCTAGTACCCTTGAAGACCAGTGCAGAGGGGGTCGATGCACATTGAATATGTCGAGGTTCAAAGGTCCTCCCGTTAGTGTGGTGTGAAAGTTAGGAGATGGGTGCCGGTGGAGGTGTCGTCCTTGTCACTGTATCATGGTTCAAAATCACGAGGTCCGCCGCTGAATGCCCTCGCGTAGCTCAAATGTGTTTTCCAAATCTACATATCGCAGCAAATGATAGGTTTTTGTAAATTTCCCCATTACATTTAACACCTATACATTTTATTTTTGCAGAAAAAGTCCCAAAAGAGTCCTCAAAATATATAAAAATAAATTCCGTTAGAAAAATATATTACATATTAAGTGTATAGTACACACAAAAATATTCAAGTTTTCAGAAGAAATATATTCAATAACATATTAAAGGATAGCGTAGCAATGTCAAGTTGTAATAGCTTTTTGTTATTGGACGTCATGCCAAGACAATAACAATTGTTCGATTCTCAAAGCATTGTATTTTTATTTATCAACATGGAAAATGTAATCTTTGATCCGCTTGTAAAAGGCATGTTTAAAACATATTGGAATGGGAAAATCACACAGAGAACGTTCGCTTTTTTCATAATACACATTGTTAATGCAGATGCAATAGCTATCATTGCGCGTTTTTCCTTTCGACGTCTTGAGCTCTGACTTCCAAATAATACAAAGGCAATCTGTATTTATAGAATATCCTCGCTAACTTTTGAAAAATGACTTGAATTACATTTGTTTTATTTCATATTGCCCTGTCTTAAAATTCTAGTTTCAAGGAAAAGTTGTATGCAAAGTTTCACGAAGAACTGTTTTAGCTTTCAAAATATTTAAATATACAAATCAAGCTTTTAAAAAAAAAGTAAAAAATATATTTCGTATTTAAACGAAGGAATTTAATTTTCCTGTGCCGATTATGCATGGTAATTCACAAAAAACCTTCTTCGACCCTGCAGAGGTGGCCGATGCACATTAAATCTGTCGAGAGCTCAAACGTCCTCTCATTGGTGTAGAAGTTAGGAGAGGAGGTTCCAGCTCAAGTGTCGTCCTCGTCACTTGACCATGGTTCAAATGGACGAATTCCGTCGCCAAAAGTCCCCGAGTAGCTGAATAGTGCGACGTTAAAATTCACTCGCTGCAGAAGTCCTAGTGGAGTTTTGATTGTTTTTCGACTGCACTGTTAATCGAACCCACAACTCGACAAAAGCAATGCCATTCCGCTACCATTACTTATCGACTGCTACGGCTAGTCGAGGAAAGTTGGAGAAGTTATTCCGGGGAGGGGATATTGTTTTGACTGTTGTACCACAGTTACCTGCTTTGTACATATTTGTAACACGTATTTCTTTCATAAATTTTCTTTCATACGAATGAAAAAAATAAATACTTTATGAGCATTGGTGGCGGCCTCAATCAGTGCACACCTTCTTCGAGCATTTAATTCTTTTCAATAGAGTAAAATAATTTGTTTTCCCGGGAAAACCTGTATCACGTTTCTGAATCACTCACACAATTGGTAATGATTTCGAAAACTCACGACGAACTCTATTATACGCATAATTTCTTTTCCTATTTACAACACCCAGATCAGACGCTGCAAAATGGTTTTGGGTGCGAGGGAACAAAATCCCTCCGCTGCAGATTTGGAACGTGGGACTCTCTGGGTCGCGACCCCGCTCCACTGGGATCTATTGGGAGAGAGTTACAATGTAATGAGCGAATACACACGCTCAAAACAATGTCTGGAGCGTTCTGGCAACAAAGCGGAGGTTTTGACCCGGTTCCGAAATAGAAACACTTTCGGACTGAAGCAATAAATAAAATCGCACACCCACGATTTGTATTCTAAAAGAAGGTTGTTTCACTGTTGATTTTTTTAGATCACAGTGGAAAATATTGCTGAATGGTCCTAAGAAAATTAAATTACTTGTTCCAAAGGAATGCGGTGGAAACGAATAGAATGAAATTGCGAAAGGCTTACAAGCATATTTGTTCTGCCATCTTAAAACGTTGCTTTCTCCCTCATTGATTGTTTATTAACGTTGTAGTCACGGTAATCTAGTGGTTATGGTCACGAACTCGTGGTACCAGCTCAAGTGTCATCCTTGTCTCTTGGCCGTGGTTCAGAACTATGAGGTGTGTCGCCAATAGACCTCGTGCATCTTTAGAATGCGGCGTTGATAAGTATTCACTCAACTGGGTTCTAATAGTGATTCGCCTGTTTTAAAAGCAGATTATCCACGCATTACAAAAGTCACGCTAATTGTAGTAGAAAGTAAATTAATTTATCTATAAGTTTCTCATAAATCGTCTTTTCTGAAGAATTCCTTGCAGAAAATATATTTACATAGGTAACGCATTCAAATTTTTTAAAAAAAATTATGCCGAATAATTGTTTGCTGGAAAATATGAAATATGAAAATAAAAAATAATTTCGAAATTTTTTTTAATTATGGATGATAAGATAGTTTGATAATTTTATAAAGATTTCTATAAAGTAGGTAATAAAAGTTAAAGAAGAAATATCCTAAATAGTTATTTTAAAATATAGGACTCGGAACTCGACGCAAGTGTTGCAATTCAGTTTTTCCAGTCAATTTCACGCATCGTTGCAATTAGAATGTAAGAGTAAAAAGTCCTAATCGAGCAGATTAACCAATTAACATTCATTTTTGTCGAACACTCAGCTTCTCCACCCTCCCCCATTACATCCAGGCACTGGAAACAGTTCAGTGTCTTCCATTATCCGAGGTTTCTTTAAGAGTGTTCAATAAAAGCTGAGATGAACTTGTCGCACAACAAATATTTTCGAAAATAGGGAGAAGGAAAAGTTATATTTGTTTGTTCGGCGTCCATCGTCCTCGAATTTCTATTACGAGTTTCAAGAAATCGTTTCGAAAAGATTATTTTCTTTAAAGATGTCGCAAGAAACATCTTCGCATTGATTCTTTCCCTGTTCGAGAAGAGATTATTTTTAGACAGTTTAGAGAATAAAACTTGTTTCTGTTGGGGATTTTTTTGTTGTAATATTTCTTGTGAGATTTGGGACAAATTTGTGAAACAAGGATTTAATAAAGGACGACAATAATCACATGATGAAAGTAATAAAATGGTTACTTATTTGAAGAGTATTTTTAGAATTTTTTTCCACAAAATTATTTGTTGATTTAACTTTCATAAGGGGGAAATGTTTCTAATTCAATTTGAAGCAAATGAAATGTGACGGAATTATTTCCTCTCTCTTTCTCTGAAGCACGGCAAAAATATTTCGGATCAAGAGCTACTTCGAAAGCCACCGCGTGCTCGATTATATTAAAAAAAAATTTTTTTTTATTAATGTTCAGTTTTGAAGTTACATGGGAGCGATGGATTTCGTAATTTACTGCGACGTTAATAAACTCACTCACACTGGCTCTTGCCCGAGCAGAAACACAGATAACCGTCAATATAAAAATAGGAAAAATTCTGTAAAGTATTTGTCCGTGGAACAGCTTCAACACCAAGAATGAAATGGGTAAATAGTACTCTGATCTTTTAAATATGATTTACTTATTCATTATAACTAAGCAAACAAAAAATAAAATGCATTGAAAGTGTTGTTTGAGCATCGCAATTATATGCTGCTCTGAAAAACAATGTTTATAATCCCATACACCACAAAAAGTAGCTGTAGAATTGTGTCTATGTGCACAAAAGAAGTTCAATCAGGAACAAAGTAATTGGAAAATGCAAAAAGCATTGAAGCACGAAAATGGAATAGTTTTTCTTTCCAGAGAATTTATTCAAAAAAAAAAAAAAAAAAGGACCTTGTATTTTTCTTTTGTGTTTGAGCCCATTATTAAGTATACACCCGAGATGCTTTTTTAAAGCTGTGAAAATTATCCTACTGATTATAAAAGCATTCACTTTTTGGCTCTATTGGAAGTACTCCATTTAGAATATTTGAGAGTCGCACCCAGCATCATGCAAATAAGGTACCTGGATCGAGAATAGTGAAAGAAGGAAGTTACAGCTTAGACAGAAATTCGTGGGAAAAAATAAGTATGTTGATTATTCAATAAAGTGTGGAACCTAACCTGCAAATAATAAAATCTTAAGTTTCTTTTAATGAAAAAACTCTAAAAGCAAATAAGAGATAGAAAAAAAATGGTTTGAAAATGGAGTTATTGTAATCGAGAGAGTGAGTTTCGAAAATTTCTACTTTTACGTTTACCATTTGATAGTTATGTTTATAATTCAATCCTGCTTGAATGCTTAATTCTGTGTTTAAATGCGATCCAAATGTTCAAGATACTAATGCAGATCTTTTTGAAAGAAAAATATAATAACAATAGGGTATTAAAACATAATAATAATAAAATAAGTACCGTATAATTCGTAAAGCGCTCTTTTGGTACAAAAAAATAAGATCGAAATTTACGGGCTCGCGTTACATATGTCGGGTGAAAAATAATAACTTTAAAAATGTAGGAAAGATTAACATACAAAAATTAGATATCTGCACATCTTTTTGTAAATTTTTTTTCACCTCCTATCATCCACATAGTCCACTATCTTTTTGATTTGCTTCCAACAGTTTGTGGCTGTACACTTCTAAAGACTCAACTAATAGCGTTCATCCACCTGGAATGTCTCCTGGCCGGCGTGTCATAAGTTTCAGCCCAGTACCGCTCAAGATGTGCCGTGTAGAAGAGGGTGATGTACATTAAATATCTGGAGGCTCCAACGTCCACGTTAAAGGGGTGAAATCAGGAGAGGAAGGTGACAGCTCAGGTGTCACCCTCTTCACCTGAGCACGGTTCAAAATGACAAGATCCGTCGCCATAAGCCCTCTAGTATATATAGCTGAAGAGTGCGACGTTAATGTCCACTTACTTACCCGCCTGGAATGTCTGTTTGGCACGATGTCGGAAATTTCTTTGTATTACACGTTAAATGGGACCTGGACATATTCCAAACTAAAAGACTGAAAACGGCACCCCCTCTCCAAGCTTCCACAACAGGCCAATATCAGGACTTGATCGTGTACCAGCCTCTCTGCACGGTGGATCTTCATTGGCAGTAGAGCTCGAACTCCCAACATGCGGTGACGAGTTCATGACCATGATCACTAGACTACCGTAGCCGCATCTCGTCTTGGACTTTATAGCTCCGATTCGCACCTTACTTATGAACATTCTGACAAATTTGTTCTCACAAGAATCCCCTTGTGAAGAAACTATCTTCATTTGATTTTTTAAAGATTTTGTGGACCTCATTTATTCTTAAAGCTAAAAAATAGCAAAGAATCAGTGAAATAAATTCGGAAGTAGAGTCTTTGCGAAGAACAACACAAAATAGAAATTACGAAAGAACGAGAAACACACATTCCATAATTTTTAAGGAAATACCGAAACGAAATATAAAGGAATATAGACTGCACATTATACAGCTTGGAAGTTATATTCTTCCCTATAACCTCTCCAATTTCAAAAGTAAGAAACAAGAAATAGTTTCTTTTTTTAGTGCCTCAATGAAAGCGTACATTAAAATGGCTGTTTTGAAATCCCTTTAAGGATCTTAAGGCCGCCATCTCGAAGAGGAAAGTTCGCACGCTAAGAATTCTGCAAGAACCGGTGCGGAAAGAATTTCAGCATCCCCATCTTCCTTCCGTTAGAAGCAACGCAGAAAACAAAAATAGTCGGAGGCTTGTTGTTTCCTCGTCAAAATTACCCAACCTTACCTCAATACCGGAATCGAAGGGCAAGAAGAAATGGTATACCTCTCCACAAATGTAATCATTTTGGCTGCCTTATCGAGGCCAAATGCTCGCTAATTGAGCTTGTTCTACACTCTTGTGTCTTCTGAGAGAAACAAAAGCAAAGGTTTTACCCATAGTTCCCCCGGTTGTGGTCGCTTCGCTAAGTAGGGTAGTGGGGCCCTCTTTGACCCGGTGGGTTTAACAGGTGAAAGCGCTCGTGCTCTAGCAATTAGAAGATATTGACTGCCCTTTCCTTGACACCTTCGTGTCACATGACCACCTCGGAGAATCGATTAGAGAAAACTTTTTGAATGTATGAGTCATAAGGATTTACAGTTCATAATAATTTGGTGACACAAACAAGTAAAACAAGAAGTTAATGAGGGTTTTTTCAGAAAATTGATTAAAATTTTATAGAAGACTTTTGTTTTTATTTATTCCACTCGATTGACGATGTCAGTTCGAGGCTCAAGAAATTCACTGTGGCAAGGAGGCTAGATTATATATGTCATCTTTGAACTTCATGCAGGTGAACAATGCGTGAAAAATTTAGGCTTTGTTAAATCTATCGAGGCTCAAAGCCCTCACGTTATTGTGGTGTGGAAGCTTAGAGAGTAGAGTACTCAGTTGAACTGCGTCTGTTAGCCGAGGTTCAAAATGACGCGATCCATCACCAATGGCTCTCGTTGTGAACATATGGCGTTTGTAAGCAATCATGTAGTACCCATTCCGAAATCTGATATTCGAATCGGCCGCGGTAGCCAAGTGGTCAAGGTATCGGATCTTGGATAGCGTGTCATGAGTTCGAGCCCAGTACCACTGAATACCCACCGTGTAGGGGTGCGATGCACGTTAAATCTGTCGAGAGCTCAAACGTCCTCCCTTTGGAGGGGGGGAGAGCTCAGGTGTCGTCCGTGCACTTGACCATGGTTCAATATTGCGTGGTTCGTCACCAAAAGCCCTCTTTGTAGCTGAACAGTGCGACGTTAATATTCACTCACTCATCTGATATTCAGATGATTATCTGATAATATGTCGGACTATATGATCTCTTTTTCTTCATACAAATAGTCTAATGGAACTTAATGAAAGAGAACCATAAGAAAATAGTTTTGTGGAAAATTTCAGGGAGTATAGAATGCCCAAAATGCCAAAATATGTTAAATTAGTTGAATCTCAAATTAGTATAAATATCAGTTATACCTTAACATTCATTTGTTTCGTGATCTCGGTCTTTTTGTTGTTGTTTTTTCGTACATTTTTTAGAGTTCTCTTGGGAGCAATTTAAAAAAATGAGATTTTTGTGGGTTTTTTTTGTTATTGAGCATTGGATTTTGAACTGCGTCATTAGTGGAGGAGAAAAATTGGTTGCGCATGTTGCCTTCAATTACACTTTTTTCACAGGGGGAGGTCATCCATAAAGTTTGATTCACTTGATTGTCCTCGGCCCCAGTAACAGTTCTGGAAAACACCAAATATCCTTTTCAATTTTAGTCCATTTTCTCCGTCTTGTTTTTGAAGTTGTGGCATGGAGTTTCAAATATATTCTGAATGATTTATAAATCTGTTCATTTCATCGAATTGGTTCAATGATTTAACTATCGATGCATTGACTTATTGAGTTGGCTTGACAACTTTTTACTGATGATTTATTGATATCATTTAATTTAATGATTCAGTTTAACGATTTATCTTAATGACTTAATGAGTGTTATTGAAGGATCCGAAATAATATTTACATTCTTAATACATAATTAGACTTTCTTTTGCTCTTATCTCGCTTGTGCTACATCTTTTGTAATTTTATACTTGCATTTTAACGAGAGCGGTTTCAAACATTTACTCTTTAGCCTACTGCATTTAACAACCTACCTGTGTTAGTGCAGAACATATGCAAATATGTTCTTCACACAAATACTTAGTTTTAACAAATTGTCGGGTAATATGGGATACCGAGTTTTTGGCTCTGTTAGTAGCTACTAAAGCGGGAGGAAGTACTGAAGAAAGACTCTCACAATGCATTGCAGGGAGAGTTGATCGTTTGCTGTTGCCACACCACTCGCTACAAAGCTAAGTGTGTTTTGCAATTTTCAAAAATTTTTGCAGGTACGTTTTCAAACATTTTAACCTACTAGTCCCCATATGAATTGAACATTAACGTTAAGCATAATGTTCTATAAAAGAATTACATTTTGCGTGCGTAATACTGTTGTCGTTTTTTAACTGACAATGTTTTGTCCTTCAATTTAAAGCCTCATTTTCCAAGATGGCCTGTTGGGTTTTATGGAATACTAGGTTTGATAACACCCGAAAACAAAAGTACTAATGCATCTTCTGAAATAGAAAACTCTCCGAAGATCAACGAGGGAAAATTTGGATACAATGCTTCAGCTGTTTTCTGTGGGCTCATCTTGGCTGAACTGCACTGTGATTTTGGTATTTAAATCCGAACAGAAATAATATTCACACATTCTTAAAAATATGGCTTTTAGAGTTAAAAATAACTACGTTTTATGAAGTCCTAATTAGTTTTTCAATAGTTTAAACCACTTATATTCCATATTACCTGACTTTTGCATAATACCCTTCATTTATAAGTTTTTTATAACAAAAAGTAATAAAATTATTTTTTATATTTTTTTACGTGTTATAATTGTTACAATCGTTTTTGTATATATATATATATATAAAGGAGAAAAGCGACTTTCTCTCTCCTCATGATATCTCCGAAACTTGAAATTTTGTAGACATGTTCCTTTCATGGAGTAGAGATCCGCTAAGAACGGATTTTTTTTGCGTAAATCGAGCCCCAAGGGGCGTTGCGGGGACTTAAGGGGTGGTATAAATAACTAATTCCGTTTTCATACTATTAGACCTACCTACTTGAAAATTGGTAAGCACGTTCCTTTAATGGAATAGAGTTCCTCTCAGAAAGGATTCGGCGAAAATCGACCCCCAAGGGAGTTGCGAAGGTTCAATAGGAGCTATAGAAAAAAACATATATTTTTTGAATTGTTAGACCCACATACATGAAATTTGTTAAGCGTGTTTCTTTTGTTGAATAGAGATCCACTAAGAATGTGTATTATGGAAATTGACTGCTGCAGGAAAACGAGGGGTTACTGGGGAAAATTTTTAAAAAAAATCCCAGTTTTCAAACTACTAGGACTAGAATGGTAAAATTTGGTATGTATGTTTCTCTTGTGAATTGAAATCCGCTAAGAACGGTTGTTTTTGAAATCGACTGAATGGGGTTACGGGGCTTATTGATAAAAAATAAATCCGTTTTTGATTTAGACTTGAAATTTGGTCCCCATGTTTATTTTACTGAGTAGAGATCCACTGAAATTGATTTTGCGAAAATCCAGTGGGTTACGAGAGCGCAAAATAATCATTCTACTTCAACTTTAGAGAGTATATGAAATTATTAATTAGAGAAGTTCTGTTCTTTTTATATCAAGAGGCGAAAGTTTCAGCTATAATTATATTTTTCAATATAATCGAATTCTTAATGCTAGATATGAATAATTTATGTATATAAACAGCATATATTCATACGTCATGAAATACCTAGCGAAGCAGGTGGGTAATGGCTAGTAGTATATATTTATGATGTGATTTTGGAGGATGTTTTTTATAAAAAACAAGTAAAGAGTTATTTTTAGAAACGTAAATAGTATTCCATAATACCCAACTCTCACATACTGATCAGCGGCTACAGGGGTTGCTGTCTTCCTCAGACTTTGTAGTTCTAAGACTCTCGTTTGTGGACTAGGATCCCCTTGGGGGATCTTGGCTCTAAAACTGCACGTTGCTTAACATGGACGAGAAGAGGTCTATGTTTCTTTCTTCTCATGGGATAATTCCTTTTAATTCTGCGCTCGTTCATTGAAAAAATTATGCTCTCTTTGGTACAGTTCAACCCTAGACTTCAATCCCCCCTCCCCGAAGTGCCCGAGCAAGGTTAGATTTAGGCAATGGCGAAATGCGCTAGTGTCAAGGGTAGCAAAATTTTAGTGGGGATATTTTTTATCCATGACAGCGTTTGGTGCTCAATAGAACTAAATATTTTGTTTCGGCGGAGCTAGGTACTAGGTCTGAATGCGTGAATATCAACGTCGCACTATTCAATGAGACACGAGGACTTTTAGCGATGGACCTTTTCATTTTGAACCATGGTCAAGTGACGAGGATGACACCTATGCTGGCGTGCTCTTTCCTAAATTCCACACCACACCAATGGGGGGGGGACGTTTGAGCCTCCCACAGATTAAACGTGCATCAACCCCTTCTACAAGGCGGATTTTTAGTGGTACAAGGCCCGAATTCGTGACACGCCTGCCATGAGTCTGTTACGTTGACCACTAGTCCATACTAGGGCTGAATTACAGAGCTTCGAATATTTGAGGTTATATTTTCATTACTTGATACATTTTTATCTTTGATAACAAGCGTGCATTTTCCTTTTTTGCAACGAATTTAGACGTTCTTGAACTGTATTGACTTAAACCCCTTTGCTTTTTTCAACTCAGCATGCTAAAACTTTATTTCTAACATCCTTCGCAAAATAAGATACTTCGTAATAGTCTCTAGAGAAATAAATATTGCGAGATCTCATTCCATCATAACTATTTTCCGCGCTGATTAAATTTATCTCTGACCTCTGACTGTGTTAAATGTCATCGAATTTCTCATATTTCCTTCGGGAATCGTCCATGACCTACCTGGCAAATGATTTTTTCCGTGTTTTCCTCATCCTTCGATCCATCGTATTCAAAACTCGTCGGGCAGGTCGAGCGCTGAAACAATACTCAAGAAACTCTTCTTTTTGTTTCCTTCCGTTCTTAAGGTTACGTTATGTGCTGGTGTTCCATAGCTGAAGAATCAACTTTTCTTATTTAATGCAATCACAGAGAATGGATATCGTCAGCGATAGGTTGTGAAACCACTATAAAAAGCGAGAGAATTGAATAATGTAGAGGGAAGATTATTGTGGTACACAGAGTGAAAATGTTTTTGATTTCATCTATTCCTATTTTGTGTTACGTAAAAGATTTAAACTACCAATCACTATGAACATGAGATTTCCAAGATCTGCATCTGCAAGGAGAAAATAAATAAATTGTTGAATACAAGGAGTTGCTAAATTCGACCGACAAATTCAGAGGGGTGATAGTAGGCAACATGGAGATGACAAATCACTACAGAACATAGGGTTACAAACCACGTTTAGTTGGTGAAAATCGCGATAATAGTAGCCGTCCGTAGGACGATGGGCCAGACGATGGGAGTGCAGGGGATTTGGGATAGGGTTGGAGAAACTTGCACGTATGCAAGTTTTCGACTTCTCACGGAGTTGCTGCAGGGATTATAGTCTACTACGCATCAGAGCGTGCATGATGGTGCCCCAGCACATTTTTCGATTCCGGTGTGCAACCATCTTCATTCTACACATGCGGGGAGATGTATCGGATGCCTCCACACTCTCCGAACTTCAATCCCTTGGATTTCTTCTTGGACCATTTGAAATTGTTTGTGTGTGAGACGCCGGTGGCTACAGAGAGACAGTGGAGAATCTCACTGCACGGATGGCCGTAGCTTCAGCTGACATCGCCATCGCACAGGATTCATTCGACAATCCTTCGTCCACCGGTGTCGGCTTTGCTTTGACCTACTCAGTTACAATTTCGAACAATTTCTGTGGCAATCGTGTCGTTGCATTTCCGACGTCGAGCGGAGATGCATTTTTTGTAATGTGAACATTCTGTATGTCTAATATATTTCTTACATCTTATTGCCCCTCTTCATTCCATTCGATATCACACCTTTCATAACTGTTTTTACGAAATACTCTGGCTAAACGTGATTTGCGATTCTATGTTCTATGATGATTTATAGCCCCCATGCTGCCTATTATCACCCTTCTGAATTTGCAGATCGAATTCGGCAACAACCTATATAAAGAACTGCATTGTATTACAGTATACTGAAGCCATTGCAGGGCATAAGAGGGTAGATATGTTTACCAAGAATAGATCCTCTAAATGACTCAACGAGATCCTTCTTTGTCTTTGCAGCATATAAAGTTTTATATCCTGCTCTGCATTAAACTAAAACGTTCCAGCCTGTATAGAGAGAGAGAACTTTGGAATATAAGTCAACAAAAATTTCTGATTCCTTGTCTTGAGCAGTCCACGCGGCCTGTTTTCGACTTGCCATTGCTTATGACTTTTACAGAGTTACAGAATGGGAAGGACACACTCAAATTCCTGTCATCTGAGTGATCCTGACTAGGTATCACCTCAATAAAAGCCCTGATGTTTTAAACTGTCTTTCCAAACAAATAGGGGCATGCGACTTGCAGCTAGGTTCACCAAAAAATTTTAGGATTTTTGATAAATCTTTTTGCATAAAATAACTTGCATTCGCCATTCTTTTTAAAAATAATAGTTGAATTGTTTATTTATATAGATTGTAAAACCATTCGAAATTGTTGTTAAAAATATCACTCGTCTGCCACTAAAATAACTTCTTGAGTTATCAACAGATTTGAGATAATGTAAATTGATTTCAATACAAAGACTCCTTAAAAGATTGTTGGCTAGAAGTTACAAAAGAAATTCCAACAATTTTTGAAACTGCAATACAGTATGTTTTACCTTTATCTATAAAGCTTATTTATGCGAGACGACATTTTCGTCTTTAACAACGATAAAATCAAAATATCGATTCAATCTAAAGAATATTGTGGAAGTACTTCGTCCCCCGGTGTCTACTATAATTCTAAGAGTTAATAACATAATTAAAAATAAGCAAGCATATCTTTCTCATTGATAACTAAATTTTGAAATGGTTGATGTTAATAAAAGGTGATGGATCTCAGAAGTGAGCTCATTATATTAAGCGTGTGTCAAATGAAAGTGATTCGAAGCGTCGCATGCGAACAATTTTCAATGTATTTTCGTGAAGCAAACGCGATAGGGAAGGTTATGCACCTCACACACGTGTGCGCACAGATTTGTGATAACTGCTTTAGTGAGGATTCATTTAAAAACAGCTGATGTGAATACAACAGAGAGTGACCAAAACCGGTCAGCAAGCTTTAATAAAGTTTCTAAAACTAGAAAGGTGACAGCCGGAATGGGCTTGAGTTTACAACATTTGTTGCACAACAGAGATGAGGGTGATGATTTTGTGCAGTACATACTCGCAGATGATGTCACCACTTCCAGCTGCAAGTCTGTCAGCATGCAACGGAAACATCCCTACTCACCTAGGCCCTAAAAATCTGAAGCTCAGTAGTCAGCCAGAAGGAGGATGTTGACGGCCTAAAGGGTGAGCAATTTCATTCCGACGATGGCGTAAAGGCTGCAGTTCTGATTGGGTTCCATGATCAAACGACATCGTTCTTCGCAAACTAAATTCGTAATCTTCCTAAAATATGAGACGTTTGTCTAAACGCCATGGGGATTTCTTTCAACAAAATTTGTATGCATTTCACCCATCAAAAATTGTCGTTTCTCTCTCTGCATCTGTCTCATTTCGGACCCAATGCATTTCATGGATACGCACCTCGAATCACTCGTTTTAACACCCCTTCTAAATAGATTTTTTTTATTTTGTTGCTTAATTAAAATTTCTATATCGTTATATTCAAAATAAAAACCTATTTCGAATGTTTATGACTCAAAACAATAATATAGTACAAATAAAACATATATAGAAGTATCCCAGCGTGTGTAAATTTTGCGCAATGCTTACGGGGTTGCACAAAATTTTTGTGGTGGGTGGTGGGACTAATCCCCATCTGGTTTCCATGAGTCAATTTATCTTCACAAAGTCTAAGAACAGCAGAAGGGAAGCAACAGTCTCCTCACATGAAAACCCCACACATTGCAAAATGTGCTGGGGAGAAGGACTGATCTCAAATTTGGTGCAAATTGGGTAGCTTCTTTTACCATCTTCAAAATCCATGCACCTCAGGTGACCAGTCGAAAATCACGAGAATGCCGTCTGATACGATCAGGAACCCTTGAATGATATGGTCAATCCAGGATGTCTTTGAAAATAGCATGGGTGTACAGGAGGGACAACCCAGGTTCTACATAACAATTCTTTAGCCCTGGAGTAGATCTCGGTTGACGTAAGGACCCTGTGGTCTTCCGGGTCCACAGGATCACTGGCAGCTGCTTTCGCAAGATCATCCGCTTCTTCGTTCCCGGGCAGGCCTACACGAGAAGGGACCCACTGTAGATGGATAGGGTGCCGATCTGAAAGCCGCTTAAAAAGGTGTAGAATACTCTTGCCAGAAAAAATTAAGATGTTGTTGACTGTGCTTTTGGTGACTTTTTTTTAATCGTATTTCATTACCCATTAGGTAGCTCGTCGACTCATGACTGAAAAGTCAGTGACGGGTATAGGATAAAAAGAGAGAGAGTTCAACCATCTTAGAAGGAGTCAGGAAAAAATTATATTCAATGGCTATTTTTTTATTTAACAAAACAATACCGTCCAAATCATTTCAGTACCTAAGGATAATAGTTCCTTAAAATTTATGGTCTGCCGTTTTCTTATGGCCGAGATTGACGAGTGGCCGGCATTGCTTCTGTCGAGTCATACGTTCAAGTCCTGGTGCCGTTCAAGACTCGTCGTGTAGAGGGGCATATATGCATCAAATATTTCGAGGTCCAAAGTGCTCAAGTTGGTGTGGTGTGGGGAGGGGGATGCCAACTCTGTTGTCCTCCTTGTCACTTAAGCGTGGCTTGAAAATCACGAAGTCCATCATTATTCTATTCCTTTCCAAAATATCCAACAAAAGAAACATTACAGGTTGTCTGAAATGGCAATAAAATGAGGAAGTAGCAACACGATTAAAGATTTAAGAATTCTTTATTTCTTTTGCCAAAAATATTTTTTGTTTTTCGATTGCTGACACCTTCCCTCGAACGATTTTCCTTTTCCAAATTGTAATTATGTTGTTGTTTCTGATGCGCCTATCTAACGGTGTCAGATCGAGGCCCACGAAATGCTTCATGGCAAAGGGCTAGATTGTACGCTTGCTGCGTTTAGCCGTATCTTTCAGCACCATGCAAGTGACAGTTTACCGTTTGACTCGTTTCAACCCCAATTTTGGGGGAGAGCACCCTGGGAGGGGGCTTGGGCAACTCACCCCTCTTCCCCTTTCACTAACCTCACGACAGGACTTACGGCTCGACGGCTATTTAGAGTACCCCCATACCGCAAAGGCACTATAAATTTAGAAATATCCATGCCTTCTCCGGGATTCGAACCCAGGCCCTATAGCAACACAGCAGTCACTCTAACCACTATATCGGAACGGCAGTTAATAATTATGTTCAAATCTTCAATGCTCATTTAGTTGTTGTTTTCGTTGAAAATATGTATGACATTTCCTCGTTAGAATTTTTTTTTTTTAATTACGTGGTTGCCTTTTTTCACCTTTCTTTCTTTCTTTTGTTTGTTTGTTAAATATTAAAACAAAATGGAAGGAAGAGGCACAGAAATTTCGAGTAATTTTTCTAGTTATAACTAAGAAATTTTAAAAACCTGGCATTACTTCTGATTGCAATAGAACAGTGTTGTCCAACCTTTTTATCGCATGGT
Organism: Trichonephila clavata; assembly: GCA_019973975.1. NCBI lineage: Eukaryota > Metazoa > Arthropoda > Arachnida > Araneae > Nephilidae > Trichonephila > Trichonephila clavata. The sequence continues at coordinate 29,975 of BMAO01011916.1, forward strand.
TACCGGTCAACGTTTCATAATTTTACTGCTGCCGGCTGAGGGAGGGGGGGGGACGTTGATTGTATGCATTTTAGATTGTTTTGATTTAATATAATAAAATAAAGTAAAATGTCCATAAACCCTATTTCCCATCATATGTCGCATATACCCTAGAGAAATACACCCTATTTATTTAAGTGGAAATAATTTAAAGGTACAATTTGGCTCCCGGTACATTTTTATTCATGAACCAGCACCGGTCTGCTGACCGGGGTTTGGGGACCACTGCAATAGAATGCCTAAATTGCGGGTCAGTTTCCTTTTCTAACTTTCTATTTCGAAAGTTACTCATGTTACCTTTTATTGCACTTGGATTTTTCATAGCTGTGGTTTTTCATAAATAAGTACACTAATAAAAAAAAAAAAGATGAAAGCGAAGAAATGTATTGTACATCGATTTCTTTCTCATGCGTGGTGATCCGGATTTAATGTTTTCTTTCTCCTTTGCAGAATGATGCGGTGGTTAGTAGTTTCGGCCATGCTGGTGTGTACTGTTCGCGGTGATATATTTTCATCCACTGCCCACCTCCAGAACTTGTTGCATTTGGAGCGACATCTAGTGACGACGCTGCACGACTACATTGATAAGACGGAAGCCAAAGTGAACCAAGTCAAAAGGTAAAATTAGTTGTATCAAGTTATGTTTACTCTTACTTTATCAAGAGAAAAAGCCTGAACCCCCCCCCCCCCCCCCCCGTTTTTTTCCTTTTCCTCTTCAATGATGTATATAGTTCAAACATGTTGAATTCAAAGGAAATGAAAGAAAACCCAAGGTTTATTTAAAACTGCACGACACACAAATATTTTCAAATTATTCATGTGCTTTCTTATACTTTGTTTCCAACCGCGGTAGAAATTCGCCGCGAGGCATTTAATTGTTGCGTTGTATATTACGAAGCTTCACTAGAACAAGGCAATTGATATGTGTAGTACAATATTATTTAATGACAATTATATGTTGAATTTTCACCAATATGAAAACCAGGGATGGTCAAGCCAAATGATCTTGCGGGCCACTTCGGAAGTACATTATAATTTAATGGGCCGCATATAAAAATATCTTTCTTTGTTTTTGATTTGAACCCATTATAAACATTTAGTGAAGGGAAAATTTAAAATGGAATGAGAGAGAGAAAATTATTATTATTGTTTTTTTTTCTTTCATGTATACAAATGCAGATAATTTAATAATAATAATGCAATGATCCAATATGCCTGGCTCTGGCAACAAGCAGCGTGATTAACTTACAGCAGGGGTCTTCAAACTGTGTTCTACGGAACCCTGAGAATTCACGAGGTATCTCCAGGGGTTCCACGAGTCACAATAAAAAAAATTGAGAAGAAACATAAATGTGTATGCAAAATGAATTCACGCCCTCTAAAATGTTTATATATCCACAAGAATTTAAAGCTCATCCCTGTTATTAAGAAACTGAAATTTTTATTCATACATAACCTTATATTGCAATACTTTTTAAGCTTTTATTGTGATATAATAAAGGAATATTAAAAAGCTTTTTATCTTAATATATATATATATTACTTACTAGATTGTAAATATTTCTTTGTTTATTATCCTGAGTTCGACAAGATAATTTTATACTCATTAATACATTGTCTTACAAAACCAAATAGTTTTCCAATGGAAAATGCACCTTTTTATATCTGTGGAAAAAAACGCAACATATCAACAGAATCCATGTTAAAAATCTAAATTTAAGCAAGAACAAAACCTAAATTTATGTTGCAAATTCTCTTTCTCTCATGCAAAATACACAGAATTTCTTACTCAGCTATAAACATTTTGATGCCATTCAGAACAATATACGTATATACTAAGTGAAAAATGCTTCTCAAAGTTAGTGGCTGCAAAATCGAAGTATAGAAACGAATGAAATTCAGAATATGTAATGCGATTACATTTAATCTCAATAGACGGAGACTTGAACAAATTGTGTGAAAAAATGCAAGTACATATCCCAGTTACTAAACATAATGGCAAAGGTAGGTGTGTGTGACACTGGGATTACAGATTAATACTATAATGAGTAAATTATACTAAAAGTAGTTTAAAATTTTTGTAATAATAAATGCGATAGTTTTTTAAAAATTGTATTTTTATATACTTATAAAACATGTTGATATACTTTAAATATTATTTTAAGATATGTTATTTCTCTCTCTAAGTGTGTGTGTGTGAAATAGGGTTCCACAAAAATACTTTATACTTCTAGGGGTTGTACAGAAACACCTTCTAGTTCTAGGGTTCCGTGAGTTGAAAAAGTTTGAATTCCACTGACTTACAGAAATCAAGCGTGATGCTGCAGGGGGGGGGGGTCGCTGCAATGCAATATTACACATTTCTAAGCATGTATAAAAGCAGGAGCAAAGTAATAAAATAGAAACAGAGAGATGGGATATAGTAGTTATAAAACACTACACTATAAACAAAAATATTGCACAAAATAATTGTATCTTGTAAATTTGTAAGGAATCTCGCGTACCGAATTAGACTGATGGTAAAAACATAAGTCTCAAGAAAACAATCCTAATTTTTCCAGCAACAAAAAAAAAAAAATTAGGTGCGTATTGTAAATAATAAGCTAATTATTTCGATGTGTTTTGTTTTCATTCAAATCAAATTCGTATTCTAGGTTGGTTTATTGTGCCTTAGATGAAAATATTTCTTTTGAACAATATATACATAACATTCTTTAGATAAACATTATACCTACACAGTTTTAAGTGCTTCTTTCAGACTGGAATGCATTATTGTATTTTGCATTAATTTATGCTGGAAAAACTATTTGCACTAACGAGTGCTTTGTGTTCCGAATAAAATTCTGCTACAAATTGGGCTCACTAAGCGAGGTTCCACTGTATTTAGTTTTTCAACTTTTTTTTCTCTTTAATGTTGGGAAGAATTTTCTTAGCAAGCAAGCTAATATTAATTAATAGGGTAGCAGGTGGTGATGTAGTAGTAGCAGAGGAAGTGATCCAGTGACACGCGAAGAATTTATAAAACAAGTTCTGAAAGTTTTTTTTTTAAAATTTAAAAACGAAACACAGTATTGAAATTAGTTAAGTAGTACGAAAGAGAGAGAGAAATGCTATCATTCTGCATTACCTGTTTTTAAATCTGCTTTCGATTGTTATCGAAGCCATTGAGCCAAAACATGAAGCACACTCTTGGAAACACAAATTCACAATATTGTACACACCTTTTGTTATGCATATCTAAAATTTCAAAAAATCCCATCAATACAGACTTTTTTACTTTAATGCTTAAAGCGAAGCCCTCTATATTGGCCAATATTATATACCCCTCTATATAATATTGGCGAAGATTCTCTGTGGGTGCCTAATAGTTATGGTCACGAACTCGTGACCAGAGTGTCGCGGGATGGAGTCCTGGTGCAACTGAAGACTCCTGTGTAGTCATTAATCTGTGCACATTAAATTTGTCGAGCTCAATGTTCCCTTCTTGTTATGGTGTGGTAGTTGGCGCTTCCAGCTCAGGTGTCGTCCTGATAGAGGTTCGCTTGCAGTTAATAATAGAAACACTTGCAAT